>JBAJNP010004319.1:174-15322 GCA_036877545.1 Yasuhikotakia modesta | reverse complement strand
CTCCTCGTAGCGTCACTACAGTAGCGTCACTACAGCTCTCCTCGTAGCGTCACTACAGCTCTCCTCGTAGCGTCACTACAGTAGCGTCACTACAGCTCTCCTCATAGCGTCACTACAGTAGCGTCACTACAGCTCTCGTAGGGTTCTTGTGATATGGGGTGCAATGTTTTCAGGGTGAATGTAAATTCCATAGACGTAACATAGACGTGGTCTCATGTTGTGATGTCATAGCTCAGCATCAGGATGTTGTAGAGTCTTGGGCGTGGCTTATATCAGTCGCTTAGCAAGAAGCAACAAATGGTGACACTTCAACTTCATAGCCTCAGCCTAGCAACCAGTCCATCAAAAAGTGAGAGGCTTCAGCACATCTCTTTATTTAGACAGGCATGCATTCTTTAATATTACCAAGGGAACACCATAGACATGAATTTTCTTTGGATTCACACCCACATATATCTTTTTATGTGATCTTTTATGTGTTACGTTTTACCCTTCACCCTAGCAACCATTTCCTGTAACCTAGCAACCATTTGCTAGTGAATAAGTAAAAAAGCCATATGTTGACATTAGAACATTGTAGAGACGTGGATTATTTGACTCGATTGTCAGTGGCTATTTTGATTGTTTTAGCATATCTATCATGCTTAGTCATGGTAGCATAATGATAAATCATACTATTTTATGACAAAACATGCTAACATTGTTAAATTCTATTTTATTGTTAATAATCAAAATGCTACATGATTTACCCGGTCACAATAAGTGGAGTGTCTAATTAACAATAGTAACAATTGTAAGCAGTTCACTGAAATTGTACCAGCAGTTTCACTGTGCTTTGCAGCAACTCCATTTTTTGGGTAAAATAAAACCCTTTCCTGCTGCTGGTTAGCAGAGGGGTAAAAAAGGCTCAAGTTACTTATTTTTTTAATAGAATTCATTAAAACAAATGAAACTCAGCAAAATATTGAAGATGCTTCTGGTACAATTAATCTTTTCATCAGTGTCATCAAAGTAGGAAAATAAAAAGCAATTCATTCATTCATTCATTCATTCATTCATTCATTCATTCATTGAAAACAAAATAAACCAAATCAACAAACAATTTACATTTACAATTAATTAGAGGTAATTCATGTTTTTTAACAAGCCATTTGTTTCTTCACAATTGATTTATTTTAGTCTATGCATCGAAATGTGAGATTAACAGGGAGCTGAGAAACCAAACGTTGACTTTTCTGTGTTGTTTTCACACAGTTTGAAGGAGACTCATATAATCATGTTCAAGTAAAATCCTTAATGGGTCAGAAATCAGGGCAGTGCATAGACATAAAGAGAAGAAAGTGCAATTCTTCCTACCAGCCCCACCGCAGCTGAACTCATGCATATTCAAATAAGGGCCAGAACTGAGGAAAACCCAGTGGAGCAGAACCGATACCAAAGTGCTGACCGTTACATTGAGCTCTGGAACGATCAGCTTTCTGTAGCTCGACATTTTGATGCAGATACAACAAATACAACGTGAAAGTAACGCGTAAAACAGAAACAAGTAAAACATGTGCTGGCCTCAAAACAACATATACATTGCACAGATAAATGACAAAACATCTGGAACGTGTTCCCCAACGTGTGAAAGAAAACAACTGAAGAATATGATGTGTGATGGCAGGTGATGTGATTATGTGTGATGACAGGTGATGTGATGATGTGTGATGACAGGTGATGTGATGACGTGATATGATGACCTCTGTAAAATAAAATCTGATTTACAAACCTCTGAAAGAGAATGAAAAGCTCTGATTGTGAAACATATATTTATTGCACAAGAGTCTGTTTGTCCGGCTGATGTGCATTCCAGTAAAAAACCTTCCATTTTCTTAAATACTTCCAGATCCCTCATTTCATATATATGTAATGGATTTATAACAGAATTGATGAATATATAAATGAATGAAGACATTATATAATAGGTACTTGTTGTATAATAATACATTATATAATAGTGCTCATGGAAGAACTGATACCCCCATGAGTGCGTGTGAGGGGGGCAGCTCCCAGCAACAGAACATCAACCTTATTACAATGATTATTAAAACTCACTGCCATCATCATCATCGATATAACACCTGTAATCTGAGTTTGCTGGGTTATTTCGTCATGAATGAGGATGATGATGGTGTGATGTTTCTGCTCTTCGTCAGTGATTGATTGTGGAAGAAAAGGAAATCTGTCTGTAGATTGTGTAAGAGGTCCCATCTCAGCTTCTGCTCCAGTAACTGTCTGTTGTTTAGCTTCTGTATTCATGAGTCCTTGAACAACAGATGAGGAAAATATTGGATCCTCAGCAGTCCATGTTCATCTGTCTGAAATTGATCATTTTTACTATTATGTATTTATCTTTTATTGTTCTGACAGTTTGGGTGACTTGTCTTGGTCCACCAGGACATTTGTCTTTTATTGTTTGTAAATATTCTCGGTTTATTTTGCACATCCGACACGTAACGAGTTGTGGCTGAAGTTGGTTTCACAAACTATTTTTTATGGCTCAGAATTATGACCTCTGGACGTCTGATGACCCCTCACGTCACTGATCCAGGGTCTTACGTTGCATAGTGGTCGAAGCTCCCAAGATACTCCAGCCCAGCTCTGTAACAAAACTGGTACTGGTCCTGAGACAGATAGACAGACAGTTGGAAAAGGTGTTATTTTTGTAACATTTTAATATGTTGTGTAGGTCAGCAGGGTGTAAATATGTTGTTTAATATGTTTAATATGTTGTGTAGGTATAAATCTTGGTCTTTATTCTGTTTCAGCAAATATGTATTATTTATATGCAAATACTTCCAGAGTGGAAAACAGTCTTCTATGTTTGATGAAAAACAGCATTTGGGATTAAAATGACGTTGTCTTCTAGAGACGTGAGCATGACGTATTAACAGACAAACTAGACAGTTAAAGGAGTAAGAAAAAAACAAATAAATAAGATTAAAGAATCAGATCGTAACTTTTTGCAAATAAACATGACAACTGTAAACACTGGAGAGAAAGCTGAAGTACTCTAGTGAAGGTTCTGCATCTTATCAATGATTCATGTGTTTTATCTGTGGGTATTACTGTCGGCTGTTTAACAGTTTTTATTAAACAGTCTTGTTACACGCTAGCTACTTCTTTCGCTTCAGCAAGCGTCTGCTAAAATTCATGCTCAACTTCTGTAAATAATAATTTCCACCCAGAAACTCTTTTACTGATGGCTATTCAAAACACTGGCAGCAACAGAACCCAATCCAGCCTGTTAGACAATTACTCCATGTCTCATTTTTACCTCCAAAAACATTTCAGTGATGAGATCTGAGAAAGAATGTGGCTATATCTTAATAAACACAATCCTGGTGTGAGGCCTGATTTCTACTGACAAACGTAATATAAGGAGCTCCTAAAGAATGAATGATTGATGCATAAAGCTGCAGACACATCAGCTTTAAGTTTTTAAATACATTTACTAAAAACATTGATATAGAAAGAGGCTGGAGACTCATGTTTGTTTTTGAGTATGTAAAGCAGAATGAATAAAGTGAGAAAACGTGACACAAGAAATGGTCACGATTAGTTAAATTAGTACGAGCGCATACGCATCACATGATTCTCTCATCTCCATAGCAACAGCAATGAACCACACTGGTGTGTGTGAGGAGATTGTTGTCCTGAGTGTGAGGGGCAGGACTCTTCTGGCAGGGCATCACTTCTCTGTCTGCATTGATCCCACTAAATTATTTCCCCATTGATGCAAGAAAGGCCATTCTGTGGGTTAGCCGTCAAATTGCTTTTCTGAACCAACTTGCCTAGCTAAACTGAAGCGTTTGTCATTCTAAATGAAAATGAATGTGTTTCATCAAGTAAAAGCCTGTGTTTATTTGACTACAGCACAAACTCTTTACAAGAGCAGAGTAACTTTAATTCTCTTCCTGATTCTCTACAGAATCCCTCAACAATTTATTCATATCAAAAGACTCCAACGCTACAAAAATGTGCCACGATGTAACTTACGCATCACAGCCTACATCTCTAAAGTCTGTGTGTACTAACAGATGTGTGACGAGGGAATCCTTCATCGCCTCAGCAGAGCAAAGCAAGGCATTTATGTTTGGACTGACATGGCACCAGTAAACGAATCAATGTTTGGTGTTCGGACTCTGTTCTGACGTACTTCAGTCTGGACCATGGCGGGCCTCTGCGTCCGCAGCATCTTGACGCTCTGGAAGATGTCCACCACACCTTCATACCTCATTCTCTCCAGAATGATGCTGAGAGTGATGAAGACTCCGGTCCTGCCCACACCAGCACTGCAAACACATCCACACATGATCCAGAGACTCACTCACGCATATGAACTACAAAACCACACACATATTCAAAAGCACCCACTGTATGTATATATGCATTTGTAATTTCTCCATGGTTCTGTCACATTCAACCATTTTACATGAAGCTGGTTTTAACAACTATCAGAATGGCTTCTTGGTTAAAGGTAAGGAAAAGCACCAGAAAAAACAACTGCAGCCGTGACCAACCAGCGTCCCTGGTGGTCTAGTGGTTAGGATTCAGCGCTCCCACTGCCGCGGCCCGTCTCTTTTTCTTCCACAGGGCTCGACAGACGTACAAGCGTTTCACTGCGTATCATACTGTGTGCGTTTGTGACAAACACAATTTGATTTGATTTATAGTGACTTGATCAGCATCTGTTTACAACAAATATGATGGTTGTCTATGATTACTGTAGCAGAACCTGGATCATCTGTGGGTACTGTGGTTAACTAACTGTGGTTAATTGGTTTTAGTCGTAGTAAAACTGGTTAATGTTGGGGGGAAGTTACATCAACTCAACGCTGGAACCAGGGCTTTATTTGGTGAGGCTCACCTGCAGTGGACTGAGATGGGTCCGTCCTGACCGAACTGCTCTTTTGTTTTATGCACTTGGCCAATGAAGTCGATGAAAGCATCCCCTGACTTTGGCACACCTTGTTCTGGCCAGTCTGTGAACTGAAACTGCCTGACGGTCCGGGACTGACCGTCCTACAGCACAGACAGAAGAATGACATCATCAATCACACACACATCACATATCATCACTGTCTGACCTCCATACTGCAGTATTCCTATCATGTGTTTGACCTGAGAAGTGTGGCGTTCTGTTAATATTATACATCAGTGCAACATTATACTTCACATATAATGTTATAATGTTGGGAGGCACACAGTGAGAGAGAATGTGAGGTGATAAAATTTGGTGGCACTGTTGAAAAATACAGTTCTACACTCAGTCCCTGCATGTCACGTTAACTCTTATTCATTACTTTTGTCTTGTTGTCTTAAAACTACAGAAATGTGGACTGTCTATAATAAGAGTTATGGAATACAATGTAGTGATGCCTCTGTTTTAAAGTTAAAGTCTCAGTTTTGTTCAGTACAACAATAAATATTTACTATTTTTATTATTTTTAAGTAAAGTAACAGGCTATATTGAGTTATGATTTATGTTGATGTACAGCTGTCAGTCGGCTGGACTCACCCGGGCGTCTGTCACTTTAAACTCTCTCAGGATGTACTGAGGCATGTTGTACTCAGCCATCGGATCCACCACAAAGTACTGATACCTCGCAGAGCGCTCAGCCGGCCAGTACTGATGACACTTCTCCTGACAGTCAGACACAGATGCAGGCAGACAGACAGACACGTAGGCAGACAGACAGACAGACACGTAGGCAGACAGACACAGGCAGGCAGGCAGAGAGACAGACACAGGTAGAAAGATGAAAAGAGAAACAGAAAGAGAGAGAGACAGGGAGAAGGAAACTGACATTAAAACTAATGACATTTAGTTTCAGGCCCAGAAATGAGGCTGATCTCATAAATGAAACTGACTGTGTAGTTGAGTCAGTGAAGTAACTGATGTCACTGTTCAGTGTCATGTTTCAGAAAAACAGTCAAACTGCAGCAATGCTGACCTCATTGTTCTGGTAACTCTGTATCATCACCTCACAAGACTCATTCATAAGATATGAACCGTGAAAAAGTGGTGTTTTGAAATACTCACTCTGCCCATCTCTCTGAGTTTAGTTAGCATCACAACTATGGTGGAGTTGTGTTCCCACAGCATCCGCCAAAAGTCTTCTGTGGTTTCTGCTAGAGGACCCTGTGTGGCGATGTATGCTTTCTGTTGCCTGTCAACACAGACAGGAGAAACATTTACAGACACACAGACAGAGAGACAGAGGGACAGACAGATGTCTGTTATGTTCACCTGTATCCATCAATGAAGCTGGCGTTGATGTAATCAGAGCCTTCCACGCCTCTGATTGGCTGCAGACAGACTCGCGTGGACTCATAGGGCAAGATGTTAACTAGTCGGTTTTTGAATTTGTTGCAGGACAGGTTAGCGCTGATGAATCGTGAGGTTTGAGCTTTTGTGTTAGCTAACCTCTGGAAGAGAAAAACAGAAAAACTCTATTCAAACAAAGTCCAGATTTTGTCCTTTCTGGATACACCAGAACTGCTGCTGGCAGTTAATTACAGCGCTTCTGTTTGGTTTCTTGGCTGTGGTGAGTGTTTTTAGTGCATTCGTACAGTTCACACTTCAGTCTCTATGCTGGAGTCTCTTCATTACAAGTCTACAGGATTTTCCCCATTTCATTGTCCATCAGCGGGAAATGAAAGGATTGAACCTCTCAGAACAGTAAAAACCTTCTTCTAAAACAGCTTCATTTGAGGCGGTACATGTGGATAATGAGTTTATGATTAGCATGAAAAGGAAAAAAATCAGGAGCAAAGGTTATGCGCTGTACACAACTGCTGCTGTTGCAACATAAATGTTGACATATGTGACGACAAAGTTTCATGATGATGTTTGACCAAAAAGCTTTAAACTTTTTATGAGTGTTAATGTCAATATTAATTGTACAATAATTATGTACAGATCAAACAAATTTTGTATGAGTTCGGAAAAGTAGGTTTTGACTAAAATTCGGTGGGGCAGACGAGAAGAACGGAACGAAAATGTAGTATCATGGGATTCATCATAAACCAACAAATGTAATGAGGCAAGTTAAATCACAATATGTTACATGCCATAAAAAAAGGCAAAATTTGAAATGGCTATCCCCAAAATATAAGAAATTGTTTAACTCTGCAAGCCTCAAGGAATCTACAGAGACCACATTTACATTTATTCACCTGACAGATGCTTTTATCCAAAGTGACAGGATTCTCAGCCAAGTAATCCGAGGGAAATGAAAAATGATATAATGTACAATACAATGAAAAGAAATCCTTACAAAAATCCTTCTAAATGTAGGAGAATGTCACAGTCCACACCATAACCACACTATAACCTAACCATACCATAACCTAACCATAACCACTGCATAACCATAACCGCACCACACCCACATCATACTCATAACCGCACCACACCCACATCATACTCATAACCGCACCACACCCACATCATACTCATAACCGCACCACACCCACATCATACTCATAACCGCACCATATGAATGATAAAAATGGATGGCCTCTTCAGATCTGTGCTCTTGGTGTGAACAAGCCCATGTGAGTTTTATGAGCAGTTGAATGATTCACTGAAAGAGAGCTCAGCTAACATCCATCTTAAATGATTCTGGTGGATTCTTTGAGTATATAAACAGCAGAAATGTTACGTACCTTAAACTCCAGCTCCATTCCTGTAACGATCTCTCCAGACTCAGTCTGTGAGAGTTTCTGGTTGTGAAGGTACAGGTTCCGGGCTGGAACCTCTGTGGTTCCACAGGTTACAGCTTCCTGGAGTGCGTCGTGAATAAAGATGTACTGGTCTTCTGTTTGGACCATGTAGTTTCTCTGCACACGCATGAGTGTCACATGACCGTAGATGTCCACAGTTTTCTCGTGTTTAATGCGCTCCAACATGGCATCAATGGCAATAAAACAGCCGGTCCGACCGACGCCGGCGCTGATGATGAGAGAAACATGAATCATCATGAATCAGCCTCCAGAACATTCACAACAGCTTCATTTTCATATTCTATCATTGTTTGTTATTACTGGTTCAGTCCCAGAGACATTACATTTACTGTAACCTAAAACAGTTAGTGCATCAAGTTTGATGGTTGTTGGTTAACATTAACCAATAGCCTGTGCAGTCCTGGTAACATCAGCATAAACTAAAGCTGTTTCATAGCTACTGATTTTTTAAAATGATTATGTCTAAAAAAACATTGTTTTGACTTTCTGTCAGAGAAAACATCTCCAATCACCCTCTTTCACCTCCATGAATGCTTCCACCCACTTTGTGAAGAAGTCTGAAGGGCTGCTAACTGCTAACTTCCTGAAGTGTGCCAGTTGACGTCAGACATGAAACAGCTGATCAGACCTTCATTAACACCACAGTTCACCCTGAGAGGATTTAATCAATGCTACATTTTAGCTTATTAACACAGTGTCTGTGATTCAACATGAGACTGTGAAAAACCATCCATAAAGTTTTAATTAGGCTAGCTAATTAATGTTAATAAGGCCAGAAAGGAACTTTACACAAGTATGCAAATCTTGTGCAAACACGCTGCCAACAATAAACCTGTTCTTGTGCAAACACGCTGCCAACAATAAACCTGTTCTTGTGCAAACACGCTGCCAACAATTAACCTGTTCTTGTGCAAACACGCTGCCAACAATTAACCTGTTCTTGTGCAAACACGCTCCCAACAATTAACCTGTTCTTGTGCAAACACACTGCCAACAATTAACCTGTTCTTGTGCAAACACGCTGCCAACAATAAACCTGTTCTTGTGCAAACACGCTGCCAACAATTAACCTGTTCTTGTGCAAACACGCTGCCAACAATTAACCTGTTCTTGTGCAAACACGCTGCCAACAATTAACCTGTTTTTGCGTTCTTGTGCTACCGCGGCAGGAACAAGCCGCAGAACTTGTGGTGGAACTAACTTTGCCTTCCAACTTCTGCACCATTAAAGTAAATTGGTTGTATTTGCTCCTGTATAGCTCAATTCGTAGAGCATTGCGTTAGGAGCACAAAGGTTGTGGGTTTAAGTCCCAGGGAGAACATGTACTCATGTACTAAATGTACATGTACTAAAAATGTATAACTTGAATGTGCTTTGGATATAAGCGTCTGGCATAAATGTAATTCTTGAGTTCTGAGTTCAGGAGAACTGGCCTGCTCTCCTGAAGCTTCTTTAAAATGATCATGGTTTGGTTTGCTCATGGTTTGCTTCAAAGGTTCATGAGATTCACTCTTACAGATCCTCTCTGTCTGCATGTCTCTCCCTCGTTCCGCTCTATCTCTTTCTCACCTTCCTCTGTGACATTCAATTATGCAGTTGGATACACTTTCTGTTTTGATGGATTCTCTCTGATAATAACAGACTTCACGTATCTCCACAATGAGTCGTGGGTACAGCTGACAGCAGTAAACGTCTCAGAAACCACCTCAGATCGGCGTGATGAATGACACGCCATCACCTAATTTACAATTTCCATGACAGTCCCCAAATTCCACGAAACCCTCCGGTCTGTTTAAACCTATTTGTATGCTATAACTAATATCCAACATTCCCATTGTGCCAGTTGAAGACTAACACAAACAGTGTGTGGCTTTAAAACTCATTTGCTGTCAGGCTAATTACCCATGAGTGCAGCTAATCCCAGACATGTTTTGACGAACAGCCCCTTTAATCTCCTGCCCATTAATATGTTACGTGACCCTACAGCTTAAAACTTTCTTTGCTGATTTGTGAACATGGAAAAACTTTCTGACATCAACAACAAAATGAAAGCAGGAGTTTATCTTACGAGTAGATGAAAAGCTCTCGCAGTGTGATGGTGTTTTCAAATGGATTAAAGTCTAGCTGTCGAACCCTTATCTGATTCAAGCCAAGAGGAATTTAAAGTCGCCGTCCAGTGAATGATATTAATTCCTACATTCAGCAATCGGCCAGTCAGAGAGAAAGAGGGCTTGTTTTCATTTCAAGAGATCCGCTGGGAGGTGTAATTAACTGCTGCATGTGTTATTTTTACCGGTTTGCTAATCTTTGTTTTCTATCTGTCAGTTTTCCAATGGAGGCTGGTGGCTTCTCTCTCTCTCTCTCTCTCTCTCTCTCTCTCTGTGGCATTAAATACCTCTAGAGGGGATTGTTACAAATGTTTTTACATCTGTTTATAACATGAATGCAGAGACTGCATTGTTTTGTTGTGTTTATCCAGACTCTAATCTGCTTTTAAATCTGTCATGTGTGTTTTTACTGTGCTTTCATCTGGACATGTATTTATAAGTTGTTAGTATATTACAGGACACTGCCTTTACCAATGTAACGTTAAACAGAAGTTTCTGAGCAGTGATGTGGACCGACCTGCAGTGCACCACCATGGGCCCGGCGTCCGGAGGGCTACAGGACTTCACGCGCCGCAGGAAAGCCAGGAACGGCGTGGGATGTTCCGGAATGCCGTGGTCGGGCCACGCAGTGAACTGGAACTGTCGTACCTCTCTCTTCTCGCTCGACCCGCTCTGAGTTTGAGTGAAAGCACATAAGTTCCAACAGTACAGCTGACGGCTTTAATCTCACACAGGAAGTGCCGGGGACCCACCTTGTAAATCGCAAAGGTTCTGACGCAGTATGTGGCCAGTTCCACCGTGTCCAGCAGAGTGACCTGAATGAGTCCGTATGTCTCTGTGCCTCTGCTGGGCCAGTACTGGTCACACTTCACCTGCAAACACAATGACGGTCATTAAAGCTCAGCACACACAGGACGCCAGTAGCTCCGTGTTTTCAGCATGTTTCTCAACATAAGCAATTTCTCTGTCAGTTGCAATAATCTCAAGCTCAGACACAAAATCTCAGGAAAAAAAGACAAGCCTCATATTTAGTGTGGATTTGTCTAAATATTAACATGCAGGATATAAACAATTATTAATAATTTTCATACATCACACAGACCAAACAACTCATTTTGTAGCAACTCATGTTTCATCATTACATGTTAATGTACACAGACTTTTATTGTTTTATTTTTTATTTTTATTTATTTAGTTGTAAAACTACAATAAACAATAACTTTTAATTGTATTGTAGTTATTTTTGCATCAAAAACTAGAACTAAAAAATGACACCTAAACTAAAATAACTAACAAATAACTAACTAATAACTAAAATAAGATATCAATCAATTCAAAAGTAAATGAACACATTCTCAACAGAAGAGCAGTGATGTCAAGTTGATGTTTGGCAAATTGTACCCTGGATTTTTCTTCAAGTTTTGTCATCATAACAATATTTGCACTTCGTTGCTCCCAAATCATACGCCAGAAATCACTGAAGGTATCAAGCAGGGGGCCCTGAGTGGCGATGTAGGAATTTTGTTTTCGGTAGCCGTCGATGTAGTTTGAGTTTATATAATCGCTGCCAGGAATACCTGCAGAAAATACAGCCAATTAAAGTCATATAAAGTATACAGTGTAGTAGATACAGACACACACACACACACACACACACACACACACACTCAGACACACACTCACACATAGACACACACAAGATAAATGAATGATGAATGTGGATTTTAAATGAAGTCATTAGAAATGTCGTGTGTGTGTGTCATGTGAAATAACACATGATGGGAATTATGCAGTGACAAGAAATGTTTTAAACAGTGTGTGCTTAAAAACAAACTGTTATTATTTGTGATGAACACATGGCAGATCTTGCTACACTGTCTCCTCCAATTTATCCTTTAAAATAAATATATACAAAAACAAAAAATAAAATTTATGTAGTTTTGTAAAGAAACGAATCTATGCAGGCACAGTTTGTGTTTGAGTACATAACTAACCACATTTAAGCATTATCCTTTAGATGTTTAAGATCCTAAGAAAAACATCCATTGACTGGTTATATCAGAAGTAATAAACGTAGTAAACGTTCATAAATCATTAGAAATTGAGATTGTTTGGTCACCACAGAGTGATTCAATCTGAAAGACTGCAATACTCATATAATAAAAGCAGCTCACTACAGGAAAAAACCACATGTTTTCATTCGCAGAGAGGGAGGGAAGACGTCAAAAACGTGTCAGAAACAGGAACACGTGAGAAACAGAAACGCGTGGGAAACAGCGCATCAATGCTGTAGGACATGCTGTAGGACAAGCATGCAACGGCGAGATAAAACTCTCTGTCTGTCTCTGTCTCAGAGGAATTATTTATATTATAGACAATATCTATAAAATATATCTAAATACATTTAAAAATATATCCAAGGAAAACGAGACAGCAGCCTCACGTTTACATTCTGAAGTGACACTGCATGTGAGGAAGCTCAGTTCAGACAATCCAGGCAAAGAGTTTTGACATAATTCATTTAAAACTTACATATTTTCATGATAATGTGTCATTAGCTTAGCAACAGATGTTAAACTGATCACTAAACAACTGTGAGAGTCCATTTTATTACAAACTCATACTGAGTCCATAAACAGTAAAGCATCCTGCAAGTTTTATATTCAAACACTGATGGTGATAAAATTATTCATTTTAGATTATTTTTCCTTTTTTAAAAGAAAATAAATCCTCCCTCACAAGACTGTTTCTCTTTTACTTCAGAAAAACCTTACATATCATATATGATTCCTATGAACCGTATTTGCTTCTGCATTTATAAAAGCCAGCTGGACTGCAGCGATACTAACATGATGTTTAACATACAGCAGCGCAGTCACATGTCTACATGTCTACTGAGGGAAAGATCAGACGTACCCTCACTGCTGAACAGCACAACTCTGGAGTGGTCGTAGGCGATGACGTTGGCGTATCGGTTCTTTGGTTTGTTCACCTCCAGGTTTGAATGTTCCCAGGTGAACTGCTGGCCAGGGTCAATGGACTGAGGAAGAAATGATTAGTATTCATATTTCAGCTAAAGAATATTATATTAGAACATATCTCAGGGCTTGAAATTTACAAAAAACATTTTTAAAAAATCTAAGGTTCTGCATTAAAGTTAAGAAGGTAAAGACGCAGTTTAATTGGTTATGTAACGTTATATAGACGCTGGACTGTATCAGCGCACATAAGGCACAAACTGTCAGTATTTGCAAACGTTTTTCAGAGAAATGAAAACAGGTCGCGCCACAACAATTACTCGCACAAATGCTCCCAAATATATTTTTAGCTCGCGCAGATAAAATTTTGGGAGCATATGCAACTAAAATGGTCGCAATTTCAAGCCCTGATATCTGAAAATACACCGCATACAACACACTCTAGATAGATGCAGCTCACAGCCAATAATATCTGCATTGGAGACAGCCGATGAAACACTGACACACAGCAACCAGGTGCTGAGAGAATCACTGCCACATACATATTCAAATGTTTTCATGAAATCATATAAATTCATAAAAACAATCAAACAACAAGTGGAGTTTAAGATGAAATAAGAATGAGAACAAATTAATGAATGAATGAAATGAAGGTATGAAATGAATGAATGTATGAAATGAAGGTATGGAATGAAGGTATGGAATAAAGGTATGGTTGAATGAAATGAAGATATATATGCATGTCCAGCTTTTTTCCCATATATGGTGTCGTTGATACTGGAATCTCATTGAACACATTGATGAGTGGATGAACATGTGAATAAACAAACAAACGAATGAATGAAGAAATGAAACAACAGCTGAATGAACAGCCTATAAATGCAACTCGTATCTTGTTTCAGTGACGTTTCTCCACACATTTCCTCAGGAAGTGTTGGGATAAAAGCACAGGATGACTGCCAGTGAAAAAGCTTTTGTGACCCAGCGTCAGTCTTATGAGCAGCTTGCAATTTTTCCCATTTACTTTAATAATGAGAATGTTCAGTGTCGTCAGTGTCGTTTGAGAATGAAAAGATGATACGCATCTGCCTGCGAGCAACTCTCTGCAGTGAAAAATCTCAAATGACAGTTTCAGAGGAGCAACGGATGAATGAAAATTGGTCCCGTAGGCAAAAGAGGACAGTTACATCTTCTTGTATTAATGGATTTTAAGGGATCACAGAGAGATGTTTTCCTGTCAAACGAGTGCAAACAAACCAATACAGTAAACAATAAATGCCATTAGATTGTCAACAGCAAAACCAGATATTTCATATATGTAACACGAATGTATATTCAGCACAACACAGACAGTATAGAGGTATGAGACGCTGCTGTTTCAGCACTTGTTTGTATAAACTTTACAACAAGCATAGAGGTCTGATATGAGGAATCAGATAGTAAAATGGAGACATTTCCTGGAAGTGTCTGTAAGCTGCAGTCAAGCCACACCATTCTGCCCAAATCTACCAAAATATTTCTTGTGAACTCGCTGGTCCATAGTGCTGCTGAAGATAATGATGACTGTTTGAGCTCAGCTCTGGCAGAAAGCTTGCGTAGCTCCACAGCAGCCCTGAAAAACCCAATGAACTCACGCTCATTCCTGCCGGGCTTTCACATTCTCTGTGGGAAGATCCGGTCCGGTTGACGCTGCCCTGCAGAGCATTTGTTCAAAGACACTTGACACATCTGTCTATCAAAGGAGTGCCTATCAAACGCAAGGAGCACTTAGCCAAGCAGCTATTTCACCATGAGTTTAAAATGAAGCGACAAACAATACGCAGAACTGTAACATCAGAAGAACAAAACTCACACAAGCTCAGATTTAAATGTAACTAAACTGCCATATCACCTATTAATACACATAAATCTTCACAGAATTGGTACTTCAATATGTTATAGAATGAACACGTTTTACACATGTCTGTTTCATTTTATATCTGCTACCAGGTCAATACATTCAACATTTCAGAATAAACTCAGATCTGTTCTGATCACAAATATTAATGATTTATCACAAATACGTTTGTTTTTAAATAAAAGACTCTGTTGTGGGTTTTAAACTTCTGACCAGCGGATGAACAGGCTGTTTGAGTTTAAATGCAGTTTTCAATAAACCACCTGCTCTGTATTTATTGTCTCTTACTCCTCTTTCTTTTTTTGGCATTTTAAAGCAGCACTTAAAACCTGGTGACCTGTAAGTCATGAACACACACACACCTGGAGCAG
>JBAJNP010004318.1:0-34156 GCA_036877545.1 Yasuhikotakia modesta | reverse complement strand
TGATCCACTGACAGACTGGGGTGGGCACAGAGAGCTGGGTCAGTTTGGCTGTGAGAAGATCAGGCATGATGGTATTGAAGGCTGAGCTGAAGTCCACAAATAATATCCTTGCGTAAGACCCAGGTCTATCAAGATGTTGCAGAATATAATGCAGTCCCATGTTTACTGCATCATCCACAGACCTGTTTGCTCTGTACGCAAACTGAAGAGGGTCCAGCAGGGGTCCTGTGATGTTCTTCAGGTAGGCCAACACCAGTCTTTCAAATGACTTAGAAGGTCTGTAGTCATTAAGTCCAGTGATTTGGGTTTTCTTGGGGACTGGAATGATAGTGGAGCATTTGAAGCAGCAAAGCACTGTGCCTGTGCTATGATGCAGCCCACCCCATTATCATTCACAGAGTCAAGCAGAGAGGAGTTGACACACCAGATGACTAGTTATACTCTGTCTTCCCCCTTTTAATATTTGTTACTTTCCCAACCTTCACAGGAGGCAATATGCAGGACTGGCCCATCAGGACAATACAGCTTGGCTATGTAATTCAGTTCACAAGGCACCCACTCAGTTTCTGCTACAAGCTTGGTTCAAAAAAACCTTGAAACAAGGTACCTTGGTTAAAAAAAACACAGCAGTCCTTAATGTGGAGCTCAAGGTCCTGGCAAAGGGACAGGGACTTGGTTCTCATGGTCCTAAACCAATTGTGGTTTCGGGACATTTGGGAAAAGCAGAGCCCCTCTTTTCTCGGGATAGAGTTGGGCTCTGTCAAAATGAAGGCACGGCTTATAGAGAAGCATTTGACTGAAATATTTTCACAGGCTCCTGGCATGTGGCATCTGCGATGGCAGTAATGCCAAAACAGATTCTTGTTAATATTTCTCAGAAGTAACACTTTTCTGTTTTCTTTATTACAAATTACAAAAATTTATTTCTTTATTACATACAATTCTAAAGTTAGCCTTGAGAATGTTAATAAAAATGAGCTGAGGTCTAAAATATTGAGATCCTTTGCCATAAATTCAGCTGTTAAGCTGTTAATGAATTACTATCAAAAGTTATTGATGTGATGCATGATGAAATTATTTTGTAGAAAATAATGTTTTTTTCTAACAAACAATTTTTTTCTGCTTCTAACTAAACAGGTCTCCAAGAAATACAGTGAAATTTATGATTTGTACCACTGCCTGATCACAAAGTATCCCAACATTCATCTGCCATCAGTGCCCCGCAAAACCCTGTTTGTGGGTGAAACAGATCTCCGTGAGCGGAGGACAGCTTTTGATGAGCTTGTTAAATTCATTTCCAAACATCCAATGCTGGCAAACTGTCAAGAGTTGATGGATTTTTTAGGTTAGAAAACAAAACTTAAGTTTTGTTAAAGATAAAGATTTGTTGGTAACACTTTACAATAAGGTTATATTTGTTAACCCATTCACTGTGTTTACTTTGTGCTTCCTGTGTTTTTCTTGTGTTCAATGTGTTTTTGGATTACCTGGTTTTTGGAATTTGGACTGTTTAATGGTTTTTGGATTGTTGCTGCTTGCCCTGACCTCTTGCATTGTTTACTGGATTAACGAGTTTGGATTTATCTTTATTGTTCCCGTCTGCCTGTGTACCGACCCTGCCTGTTTATGATCATGCCTCATTGTCATAATAAAAGTATCATTGCATTTGGACCCACCTAAGGAGCAGGACAATGTACTCACTAACATGATGTCTGCCAAGTCCGAGCCACAGCCCAAGATGGCCGCCAAGACGGAGCCTGCACATGTAAGATGGCCACCGCCACGGAGCCTGCACATGACAAGATGGCTCTTGAGCCTGACTCAGCACTCATCATGGCTGCCCTTCCTAAGTCAGCACCCATCATTCAGTGAGACAAGGCCAGATGCTGCTGTCGTTCCTCCAGTGTCAATTCTAAGTACAGCTGTCGTTCCTCCAGTGTCAAGTCCAAGTACAGCTGTTGTTCCTCCAGTGTCAAGTCCAGGTACAGCTGTCATTTCTCCAGTGTCAAGTCCAAGTACAGGTATCATTCCTCCAGTGTCAAGTCCAAGTACAGCTGTCGTTTCTCCAGAGTCCAGTCCAGCTGTTCTTCCAGAGTCCAGTCCAGCTGTCCCTCCAGGGTCAAGTCCAGCTACCGCTGTCATTTCTCCAGAGTCAAGATCAGCTACCGCTGGCATTCCTGAGTCAAGTCAAGCTACAGCTTCCGTTCCAGAGCCAAGTCACGCTACAGCTGTCATACTAGAGCCAAGACAAGCTACAGCTGTCGTTGTCCAAGCCCAGGTTCTGCTGGCTCAACTTCAGAGCCAGGTCCAAGTTCTACTGTCGCTCCTCCTGAGTCAAGCCCAGGCTCTACTGCCAGTCCTCCTGAGTCAAATCCAGGCTCTACTGTCACTCTTCCTGAGTCAAGGACAGTTTTTACTGTTACTCATCTGGAGTCAAGTCTAATGACAGCCTCTGCCAAGTCAAGTCTAATGACAGCCTCTGCCAAGTCAAGTCAAGTGACCGTCTCTGCTGTTTCCCCTGTGTCAAGTCAAGTCTCAGCCGTCGCTCTTCATCCTGAGTCAAGTTACGTCTCAGCAGTCGCTGTTCCTCCTGAGTCAAGTTACGTCTCAGCAGTCGCTGTTCCTCCTGAGTCAAGTTACGTCTCAGCAGTTGCTGTTCCTCCTGAGTCATGTTATGTCTCGGCTGTGGCTGTTCCTCAGCCCTGTCAAGTCACAACCGCTGCTGTTCCTCAGCCCTGTCAAGTCACATCCGCTGCTGTTCCTCAGCCCTGTCAAGTCACAGCCGTTGCTGTTCCTCAGGCAAGCTTAGTCATAGCTGCCATCCTTGTTCTGGCCTGTGCAGCAGACACCCTTGTTCTGACTATAGCGCTGTGGATCATCTGGGCCGCCTACACCACCTACGAGTCCTCAGAGGAGGTGGCTAGTGCTGCGCATCCTCCTATGATGGGGATGGCTGCATCCGCCCTTTGCATTGTGGTAGCACCTGGTGACTCACATGCCCCCAGGGCTCTCTCTCTCTATGTGCGGGCCCTCAAGTCTCCTGTGCCGCCCTGGCGGGCTCTCAATTCTCCTGTGCTGCCCTGGCGGGCTCTCAAGTCTCCTGTGCCGCCTATCAAGGCTATATTACTGTCAGGTGCAACTGTAATCAAACAAGAAGTTAACAGTAGAAGCATTATGGGAAACAAAGTTTCTATGTACATGTAGAGTACAGTTCTAAACAGAGTCTCTCTCTTGTGGCAGAAGAGGGGAGGTGAGGGAGCCTCCTCTGTAACATAGCCCCCCTCCTGCAAGCTACTCCTGAAATGAGGAAAAACCACAAAGCCAAGGTCCTCCATGGAGATGACTCTGAAAACCCCAGACTCTTGGACACCTGAGAGGAGGCTCCGGCCTCGCTTGACTTTGGCACCACCGGACTGGACTTGGGACCTGCCTTTGGCACAACCGCACTGGACTCGGGACCTGCCTCTGGAAGTACTGGACTGGGTTTGGGACCTGCTTCTGGCACCACTGGACTGGATTCAGGACCTGCTTCTGGCACCACCGGACGGGGCTCGAGACCTGGTTTGACTCTGCACTATGAACTGGAACACTGTCACATGAAAGGGACCACTGCCACATCTGAGACATAGTGGACCTACTTGGGGTTACTTAACTAGACAGACTAGGAAAAGGTAGTGTAGTACTCAGGGAAATAGCAGAAACAGACTGCCTAGGTGTAACTTTGGGCTGAAGGAAAGAGCCAACATTAAAGTTACTACCTCTCTGGGTCAGTGCAAATTGGGACTGCCTGTGTAGGGCTTGGCTTAATCTGGTAACTTGATGCATTCCAAGTTGAGGGACTAGAGAACTCAGTAGAAGAACCTTGAGATTTGGACACTGATTTGACAACCTGAATCCCCTGAGATACAGAGGTAGAAGGCCTCCAACTTGGAGGTGACTGGGTCTGAGACACTGAAGTTGTTTGGGGCTGTTTATCCACCATCCGGACTATCCTTCGTTGCAACCTTTCATCAATTTTTTTTCTCTTCCGACCACGGCCAGGGAGATTAGCTACAGTGCCATGGGTTGCAAATTTCTTGATGATGTTGCACACTGTGGACAAAGGCAAATCTAGATCTCTGGAGATGGACTTGAACCTTGAGACTGTTGATATTTTTCCACAACTTTGGTTCTCAAGTCCTCAAACAGTTCTCTTCTCTTTCTGTTGTCCATGCGTAGTGTGGCACACACAGACACACAATGCAGCAGACAAGCAGCAGACAAGAGAGTAATCCAAGGTATAGGTGAAACAACACGGAAGGCAGCAAACAATCAATAATCCAGATAACAGCCTAGGGACACAAACAAAAATCCAAACAAAAATAACAGGCTGAGGAAATTTAACAGGAAAACTGAAACAAGACTTGGCAATGAACAACAAAAAAGCATGGGTATAATAGACCAGGTAAATTAGTGTCTGGTGCAACTGTATCAAACAAGGAGTAAATAGGAGAAACATTGTGGGAAATGTAGCTTCTAAAATGAGTCCAGTTCAAACAGAGTCTTCCACCTGTGGCAGAAGTGGGGAGGTGAAGGAGCCTCCTCTATAACAGTATAACCCTTGATGAATGCTCGATAAATGCTTCTTTATCAGCTAGAAATCTAGGTGCACGATTTGATAGCAATTTGTCATTTAAATGCCATATTTTCAATATTTGTAAAACATATTAGCCCAGCTTTCTCAACACTGTACTGGCAATAAAGCATTGTCTAAAATAATACTAGTAGCCGATTACTTTTACACCTACAATAATAAACTTTTACACCTACAATAATACATTGAATAAATGTAGGTCTTGCTTACCTTAGTCAGCTTCTGTCTAATTACAGTCCTTCCCACAAACTAATAAAAAACTAATAAAATGTTTTAATCAAAATGAATATATTGTATTGTTAAAGGCAATACAATTGTTTGTTAGTTTTTTGTGCATTATTGGTAATTTTACAAGTGTATTAGTAAATGCTAAAATTCAACCTTATTGTAATGTTACCAATGTGTTGTATGTATTGATTTTTTATTTTTTTTAATCTATGCAATTTTACAGCCACATTAGGTTCCAGGATAGAGCCAGAAAGATCTCATTAATATGTGTGTATTGGCTGAGAATTACACGTCAATAAATTAATATGG
The DNA here is from genome assembly GCA_036877545.1 of Yasuhikotakia modesta. Taxonomy (NCBI): domain Eukaryota; kingdom Metazoa; phylum Chordata; class Actinopteri; order Cypriniformes; family Botiidae; genus Yasuhikotakia; species Yasuhikotakia modesta. Next base: position 28,986 of record JBAJNP010004318.1, on the reverse strand, counting down.
GTGCATTTGCTACTTTCTGTCACGGGTTGCGGCGTGACTAAAACAAAGAACGTGGAGAAACGGAGATTCTAGAGCCAGAAACGGTTTATTAAAACCATCCAAACCAAAACGTAGGACTACCATTACATTCAGACGTTAAGACGATATTCAGACGAGGACCTACGATGAAAACAGAAACGAGAACAACTTAAATGGGGAAACAAATCAATAGAACAGGTGAACACGGTCAATAACCAAAGGTGAGGGAGATTAACGAAAACAAGAAACATTGGGAAAAACCAAAAGAACAGGACAAAACCATAAAGTTCACGGGGGGAGCTTGACACTTTCAGCACAAGGGTAACATACAACAAAGATCACAATTTATCTCGCCTAGACAACAACATTTAATACAATCCTTCATGATAGCAGTAAATAAATTATGAAAACAAGCATCCTATAGCAGTAGCATTATAATTTATGCATGTTGCAATGCATGATGGGAGCCCATAAACCACTTTAAGACACAAACAAAATACTAAACTTAGCTAAGATACATTAATTCAACTTCCAGTCTCTATTAAAATGAACATAAGTTGTTCACTAAACTCAAAACGCTAAGTAATATTAATGGAGTGATATTTTAAAATTTATGTTGTATGTACTTTTAATTTATTTAGGTGAGAAATATTTCAAGACGTGTATTTCTGATTTTGTAAATGTGAATTGTGCTGTACATTTATGAATTGTGTTTGTAAATGTATTATTAATGAGATCTTTTTGACTTTTGGCCAAAACTCATTATTGTGAAATTAAACTTATTAATACCACATTAACATTTACATTTTTCTTGTAGGAGCACCGACAATGCTTTCTGATGTCAAAACTACAAATAAACCTGACTGTTTAGACAACAAGGAGGAAGATGGCTTAGATTTTTTTGGAAGGGAACCATCTAGTTTTATGTCAGTAACAGAGAAAATATCAAACAGAAATGTAAAACAACTAAAACCACTTGAAGAGGGGGAATTATTCAACCCATTGGGCAGTAAAAGGTAGGTGTCTATGACTACAGTTTTATACATCTGCTTTGGATGAACTGTGCTACATAGCTAAGCAGCCAATATCTAACAGTTTTTTGGTTTCGGTAAAAGTTAAACAAGCTTTGATAAATGACCAACTTATCAAATATAATTTCTTAACCCTGCACACACAAACCCTATTGATATTGACTTTCAAAACATTAAGGAAAAGATACTTTAAGTTACAGGGAACAACAAACATTGTACGGTATTAAAATTGAAAAGATTTATCGCAGGAACATGGGTACTGCTACTTCTGTGAACTCCTGAACTGAACTGTGTAGGTAGTGTACAAGGTAGTGCATGCATGTAGCAGAGAGGTTAAGAGAGAAAAACATTAGTCCACATTAGACTCGCAAGTATAATTTGCTCCCATTTGCCCCATCCAGTGCAGGCCTAGTAAGCCCATGCCTTGCATTACCTCAAAGTTAGCTTTTACCTGAAGTAATGGTCACATATGCCTGATTTCTTTTAGATAAGGGGAGTGGTTAACTAAACGTGCAGTATTAGTGTCATCACTCCTCATTCCTGAAAGTCATGTTGCAACTGTCCCATGTTGCAACTGTCCCCACTTAAAATTTCCAACCTCTGCTTTTTCTACTACACTTTAATGTCACCTTCATAGTTTAGGTTACTTTCTAATATAGCTCATTTAATAATGGCAAAGCTGACCAAAGTTTTGCAAAGACAAGTAAACTAAAATTATTTAAATAAAATTATCAATAACAAGTAAAAGCACAAAACTCACAGCAATAAAGAAGACATTTATGGAATTAGCTATAAGGTTGCCGTGTTTTAATGCTAGGGTTAACAATCTTGCATTGGGTTATGTGCATTATGCATTATGGCTTATTAACAGATTATTTTACTTTTATTTGTGAAATGTATAATGAAGTTTACTTTTTAACTCATTGTAATGTTGGAGACTCTTGCACCGCCTCCTCAGCACCACCAGAGTTTGGATTAAGTTTGGATTATTTGGTTTAACTACATTTCCCATAGTTCCCATGATTGCAATCTCCTATCTCACCATCTCAACACAGTTTACCATAGACTATATAAACTCTCTTAGACCTCTTGTTCGTTGTCAAGTCTTGTTTTGCCCTGTATACAATTCCAAGTGTTTCTCTATTTTATTATTGTTATTCCCCGGACTCCCCTTTGTCTTCTATTGTTTGCTGCCTGCCCCGAGTGCATGTGAGTGCATGTAAAATGTATAGCTGTAGATACTGAATAAAAAAAAATAATTTATACAATCCGTGTATTCAGTTTTTATGCTAGTATAGTTTTTAACACAAACAAGTCAATTATGAAATAATGAAAATCAAACCATTTACACATTTCAGGCTTTATTTGCTTCCTTTATCCTACCTTTAGGAAATGCATAAATCCAGGGAATGGGTTTCCAGTGTCCAAATCTGTTGCCGATCCCAAAACACTATTTGACGCAGATGATGATTCAGACAAGGAACTATTCATTTCAGAAACTGGTAATTTTAAATTTTCCTATTTAAGTCCTGATATGTAATGTGATTATGTGCAGTAATGTGAATGTATGTGATTGTCACAGACAGGGTAATCTAGACAGGGTTGTAACCAAAACAGGACTGAAGTGCCCTTGAGCATGTCACCTAACCCCTGATTGCTCCCTGGGCACTGAAGTTATAACTGGTCTGGGTTTGTGTGTTCATGACTTGCAGTATGTGTTCACTCCTCATGAAGGATGGGTTAAATGCAGAGGTCACATTTCAGTTATGGGTAACCATAACTGACAAAACATGTTACTTTCATATGTATCTTTTGACATGTGAGTTGTCTTACATTATTCAGTGTACTGCCAAAAATAATTGGTCCTGTCCTTGACAGCCTAAATATTTCTCTAATATTTCCCTAATATTTTAGATTTAGATTTTATTAATTATAATTATAGTTATATAGTTAATTATAGTTATAAGAGGATTATTTGTCAAATAAACAAGAGCTTATGCCTCTTTCATCTCCTTCCACAGCTGATGTAAAGCTCTTTGAGGACCTACAGTTGAAAAGGACTGATAACTTGATGTTATCTTATTCCAGCAACAACAGTAATGAATCTACTGACTCTAAAATGGATGACGAAACAGATGAGCTCTTCAGGTTAGCCCTCAAAGTATATTACCATTTTTAATTATTTGTATTTTTTAAACAGCTTCTGGATCCCAACCAAAGGTAGAGTATGCCCCCCTAATGTTACTGGACACAGTTATGATGATTTAAGGTGGTGTTCACTTTTACAATTAAGGAAATTGTAAAAAAAGTCTGAAAGCAAGAACTACAGAGGCTTAAAAAGGCATAAATTGAGCATATATTAAGTTATACCACGCCCAAGCAGCTATAAAAATAACTTCTGTTCAACTGCTGTTCTAAAATGGGCCATGACAATATAATTACTTCTGACTCATTATTGTTTTTTTTCTGAGATCTTATTACATATTTTAGTCTATGCCTAACTAGACAAATAAAAAAAAAACCAGATTTAGCTTTTTTAAGTACTTTTAAAAGACCGTCTTTTCATCACGTTTAACATGGTCTGCTTGTCAAAAATGATGTGGACATATTACGTAGTATTTCTATTTGCGCCGATGGATCAAAGCACCACAAGAGCGTCTTGAGATAAGCCGGCTGACTCAGCCAGCACATCTTATTCAGAGCAACTGCAGGAGCGCTGATGACGACACAGCTGCTTCACGATTGGCCAAATTCACCACATGACAACAATGACGTGTTTCGGGTTTATTCTGACAGCTTCAGTCCCACTAATGCCCACTAATGGGTCTCCTAAAAGGAATGTGACATCCATTCACCGCACATACAGTGTTGGGGAAGCCTACTGCAATGAGAGTCCAACAAGAGTGGCCATTTACAGTGTCAGGACCTCAATCTGATCATCCCAGGGTTTGTTGCCTGTGTGTCATGTCTGTGTGTTTTCTTCTCCTCTGCATGTGTTTTTTGTTTACATGTCGCCACGTGTTCCCTGGTCTTTGTCTTTCCCCGCCTCCTTGTTTCCTTCATCGCTTTCACCTGTCTCTCCCTCATTAGTTTCCTTTATTACTTCCTCTTGTTCGCTGTCCTCTGTCGGAACTTTGCTCTTCGCGATTAGTCTCTGACCGTGTTCGTGATTCCTGCCTAGTCTTGTCTTGTTTCACTTCTTTGTTTGTTTTCTTGTCAGCGCATCTGTTTTTAGTTTTCCCAGCTCTCCTGCCCGGCCTTCGACTCTCCCTCCGGACCTCCTGCCTTTCCTCCAGCCCGTTCCTGCTCGTCGCTCCCCTCCATCCTGCCTCTTGCTCTCCCGCGCCTGTGCCGGTCGATTCTCCGCTTCTTTTGGGACTCTTTTGTTTTGGTTGTTGTTTTTTTCCCTGTGTTGTTGCTAATAAATACTCTCTTTTTGGATCAAAAGCGGATGACAAAAGACTTAAGTGCGTTAGGGCTCCTACACAAGGGTTTGACCTTGGAAGCCCAATCACTTCCAAGGCCAATGAAAATTTAGCAAATGAAATTTGCATGCTAGTCTTTACCTCAGACATCCAGTAGTAAGAAAAGAAAAACCCCCACTACCTTTGATGGTGGTTTTGCAAAGTGATGAATGAAGCATGTGGTGGATATGTGCCGGCAAAACGCTGCCACTTTGAAGAACCAACTAAAGCTTCCTTTCAGGGCATGTCCATTTTTCTTTTCTTTGGTAGCAAGAGCAGCTGCAGCTGGCTCTGCCACCATACATTCTGTGGTGAAACCTGGCATTTTCACAGGCAGAGGCAGCTCTAGAACAGGTCATGTTGTCATCTTGTTATTGGCATTTAAGTGAGCTAGGATGTAACACCTCCTGTAGGGCCTCACCTGTATTGGCACATTAACAACCTCAGATTGTTGGCTGTTTTTTTGCACAGAGGAGGCTACTTTATTAATTTACATCTAATCTTATAATGAAAATTATTTGGCAATAATTCTATTTATTCTGTTTTTAGTGTTCTGACAATTTTTCAGTTTTATGTTTCATTGTATGTAAAGTTGTTTTACAGTGATGCAATATTTAAAAAAAAATGCTATATAAATAAATAAATGTTGGTCCACATTACAACATTAACAACCCTACCTTAAACATAACTAAATCTCATTATAAATAAAGCAATATAATGAATGTACACTTCATCCTTAACTTCATCCTAATGAGAATTTGTTTTTCCTGTGAAGGGTGGAAGAAAATTTGGAAAAACTCTTTACTGTCAGAAAGATGGTTAAACAAAAAGTAAAAGCCAAGCCAGTGCTGTCAAAGAAGTCCTCTTCCTTGCCACAAACCACTAAACTTCAGCAGAGCCAGACCGAAGCCATGTATCAGATGGATATTGTCAAGTACATCCAACAAAATGATGTGCCAGCCAGTGAGGAGTTGGACCTGTTCTATAAAACACCAGATTAGTGATGCCAACATGATTAAATTGAAATGCTCAAAAATGTTGTCTATATAAGAATTGTCTATATAAAATGGTAAGAACTGTTGATTAGTCCTTCACATTTGATTTTTAGACCATTGTTCAATAAAAAATAGCTTTGACTGTAAGATGTTAGTATTCTCCAAAGACTTGGTCCTTTGTATCACACCAGAAACTTAAAAAAACAGAATTTGCCTCAACATATAAATGATCAAGTATAATATTTTTGTCTTGTTTGTTTAAACTAGCCTTCCTTTGTCTGCTTTTAGGATTTTGTGTGAAAATGTGATTATTCTTATAAGTTTCTAAGAGCTCCTTTTAAATATGGCCTTATTGTACATAGCAGTAATGACAACCAACACTGTGTGGTTTTATGAAGTATGTTTTGATTCCTCATGTTGCACACTTAATTTATGAGGTTGTGGACAAGCTGATGATTTAATAAAGAGCAGTTTAACATAAAATGGCAGCAATAAAATAATGGATCTTACAACATGGCACACCTGCTGATCTATATCAGCTCCATTCAATGTAACAAGAATAGCAGGGATCACTTAAAATTGGATTTAATCTTTCAGTCTGCATATATTTATCTTTCTCAAGAAAACACCCTGGAAATAAACTAAATCACACTACACTACAATCACATACTCACTTTCACTTCATCGTAGTAAAAGAAAAGTAAATGTTTTTGTCACATATTTATCCATAGCCGAAATGTAACCTCAGGTTTGTTCAGATCCATATGCAGTTTAACAGTAGTTAATCATAAACCAGGTACCAGATACAAGTCGGGGCAGGCCAGTAAGCAGGCAGAGTCCAAAGGGCAGGCAGAGAACAATCGAAAACCAAGGGAACTGTCTAGGTAATAACAGTAAGGCAATACACAGTGAAAACGCTCAGAATAGTTAGCCACGACAAAACTAGACTTCGCACTGGGTTCTTGTCTGAGGTGAGTATATATATGTTTGGTTAATTGTGAAATGGCCGCCAGCTGGAGTGAGCGTGGCCCAGGTATGGGGCTGATGGGAATTGGAGTTCACTAGTACTCCTGTGACGGTTCCCTCTGGCGGTCAGCAGAGGTAGCCACGGGGACTGAACTTGTGACACAAACATTTAGTAACATTATTTCCCAGTGGATTAAAAGCCATTAAAATTGATTAAAATGTACATAGGATTACCAGATTTCTGAGAAGGAGGACTTTTTGGTTCAGTTTTGGCATTTACAATGCAATTTATTTTAACCTCAGTATCTCAAAATGCATGGGAACCTTATAATTCTAGGGTAGCAATATGTGCACTAGGTCATTGGCACCTTTATTTGCTACTGACACGTAAGTGCCTACTTTGCATGTGGATCACACTTTAAATAGATCACAACCAACAAAAACATGGGAATTTCTTTATTAATTTATCTGTGAACTTACACTAACGTTTCAGCATAACTTCAGATGCTGGACAAGTGATGTGTCTGTGGTAAACAAGGAAGTTTGTGCTATTGAGGTGCAATTAAATGTTTAAAGAGGAGGCTATTGATCAATGACGATAACTCTACATTCATACCGTGCAATCCAACACTTTTAGGCTCTACTTCACCACTCCCTCTACATACTTCCTCTCAATGCAAAGCGAATAAAACTGAGTAGGGGGAGGGCAAGACTACTTTGTGAACTATACAGAGAAACACAATGCAAATCCGATAAAAACATGTTTGAAGCTCTATAAGAAACAAAATTCAGATGATTTTGAAATTCCACCCGGACCCATTTTTAGGTCCCAAAAAGAGGACATGTCAAAGGAGGACATCTGACCACCATACATGTACAGGCCCATCTAAAGCCACACCTACAGTAAATGTTAGCTAGCAAACTTTTAACAGGCCATTGAACAATACAAATGCACAGATACCTAACTGTAACAGACACATGAAGCCTGTAGGATCCATGTGCAGTTTTATTAAATGTAAACAGGCAATGGTCAACAGTGGCAAACAATAACAACAGAGGCAACCCAGATTCAGAGTCGGTGAAAGGCAAAGTTCAAGGCAGGCAGCAGACAAGGGGAAATCGGTGAGACAGGCAGAGGTCGAGGCAGGCAGCAAGCAGTAAACATAATCCAGTAATCAGTCCAGGTGAATAGGGCAAGCGGCACACAATTGTAAACGAGGGACAGACCAGGGTAATAACCAAAAAGGAAAAACACAGGAAAAATGCTCAGAAATGTCACCAAATGTCACCGGGGCATTATATACACAGAGTCCTTGTAATGCCTGGGCAGCAGAGGGGGCCCTTTCCCCGTTAACCTTGGTTTCCAAAAGACCCGGTCCAGGAACTCTTGCAACTCAGGCAAGGTAACTCCTCCATGGAGAACTATGTACACCAGTTTTGTACTTTGGTAAATCATATTGAATATTACAATGAAGGAATGTACAAGGACTTGTTCCGGTTTGGCTTAAATGAGCCATACATGTCCATCACTGCCACTGAGGTGGATAAATTTTCATTAATGCACTTTTTGGATTTTGCACTATTGCTAAGTGGGTCATCATTCACTGGGGGTGACGCAAGGGAGCAGGATACAGCTTTCACTCACAAGATGGCCGCCAAGCCAGAGCCACAGCCCAAGATGGCCGCCAAGCCAAAGCCAGAGCCACAGCCCAAGATGGCTGCCGCTCCAGAGGTCACGTATGACAAGATGGCTGCCGCTCCAGAGGTCGCGTATGACAAGATGGCCGCAGCAACGGAGTTTGCATTTGACAAGATGGCCGCTGCAACGGAATCAGCACCCGTCATGGCCGCCCTTCCTTTGTCAGCACCCGTCATGGTCGCCCTTCCTGTGTCAGCACCCGTCATGGCCTCCCATCCAGAATCTCCTGTCGCTCCTGTGTCAAGCGCAGCTGCTCTCCCCATGTCAAGCGCAGCTGTCCCTCCTGAGCCAAGTCCAGCCAAGTCTCAGCTGCCTCTCCTCTGTCAAGTCATATTTGGCAGTACCATCCCACTGCCAAGCCAAACCACGTCTCAGCTGACGCTGCTCCCACAGTCAAGCCAAGACAAGAGACGGCCCCTGTCAAGCCAAGCCAAGGGTCGGCACCTGTCATGTCAAGCCAAGAGACTGGCGCTGCTTTCCTGCAGCTTGTTATAGCAGACGCCTCAATCCTGGCCTTAGCGCTGTGGGTCATCTGGGCCACATATACCACTCCTGTTTTCTCAGAGGAGGTGGCTAGCACTGCAGATGTCTGCCGCTGATGTTTGCACATTAGTGGGGCCCAGTGACTCACCCGCACACAGATCCCTCTCTCTGTCTGTTCTGCCCGGCTCTCAAGTCTCCCGAGCCACCCTGGCTGAACTGAACTATTTTTTGGAGCATCTGGAAGCCGCTCCTGGGGGGGGGGGATTTCTGTAATGCCTGGCCAGCAGAGGGGGCCCTTTCCCCGTTACCCTTGGCATTGGCTCCCTCTGCTTCTTCTGTAGCAACTTCGAAGTTGCGAAGTGTCTGATTTGCCCATGTTATTCTGTCCTGACCTTGTTTTTGTCTTGTCTTGCCTTGCCTGTTTTGCCTGTTTTTGCCTTGCCTGTTTGGTTTTTGACTTTGGACTGCTCTCTGGTTTTTGTGATTGTTTTCTGCCTGCCATGACCCCTGCCTTGTTTTTGGACTACGCTTTTGGATTATCTTGTATGTACCTGTTTGCCTGTGTTTTGACCCTGCCTGTCCCTGACCATGCCTCGCTTTAATAAATTAATAGAAACCCAGCATATGGATCCTATATTCTTGCCCAGCCTACGGATCACACCTAGCAGACGCGTTACAGTCCTGATGAACAGATTGATTGCAGGTGTGTGGAACGGGGCTTGGTCAGCCCCAGGCAGTTGACCCATGGGAATGTAGTTTATTCAAATTAATACTCAGGCAACAGATCCCGCTAACAGCCAGGAGGAGGCAGTGCAAGAACCTCACACATAACACATTTATTTTATGTTTTTTTTTCAGACTTTTGCAACACTGTGGACAGTTGCATTTAACTGGTGGTAAAGGAGTTTTGGAAGTGTCACTTCCTGCTGCCAGTTGGTGGCTCTATAATTGTGATTCATATAAACAAAATCATTGGAATCACAATTCTAGTGAATTTTTTTCTAAATTGCTTAAGTCAAGTCAGATGACTATGTATTTTTCCACGGCAGATCTACTCAAGTCTGAGTTTCCTAAGTCAAGTCCAATCAAGTCTAAGTTTCTCGAGTCAAGTCCAGCCAAGTCTAAGTTTCTCAAGTCAAGTCAAGACAAGTCTGAATCTACTAAATCAAATCTGAGTTTCCTGAGTCAAGCCACCTCTGATCTTCACAAATTAAGTAGAAAATGGATTTTTAAAGTCAAAGTCAAAGTGGAGTTTATTGTCATTTCAGCCATATACACAAGTACATGTGTAACAACAACGTTTCCCAGGACCAAGGTGCTAACAAATAACACAGTACAAATTACAAAAAGTACACCGTGCAGTGCAATTAACAAAACAGAGACTAAGCTAAACAAAACAACACTGTACTGTATATACAAAACACAATCTATACATAAACTGCACAGAGTGCAAACAGGCAGCACAGGGCAAGAACACAATATATACATAAAGTGCACGGAGTGTAAACGGTCAGCACAGGACAGAACAGTCACAGTGCAATCAATACAATTACTATATACACAAAGTGCACAAAGTGCAGCAAACATTACAAAAAACAAAACAAGATAATAATGCAGACCAAAAAAAATGAGGCAGTGAGTTGTGTAAAGTGACGTGTGCATTTCTTATAAATAATAAAAAAAACAGTCCAGTGGCAGTAGTGGGGTATGTAGTCCATTTTCATGTGTTTAAGAGTCTTATGGCTTGTGGGAAAAAGCTGTTGCAAAATGTGGTAGTGAGGGACCGAATGCTTCTGTACCATTTACCAGACGGCAGAAGGGAGAAAAGTGAGTGGGAGGGGTGTGTGGGGTCAGCCACAATGCTGGTAGCTTTCCGGATGCAGCGTGAGGTGTAGATGTCCATAATAGAGGGGAGAGAGACCCTGATGATCTTTTTAGCTGTTCTTACTATCTGCTGCAGGGTCTTGCGGTCCGATACGATGCAGTTCCCACACCAGGCAGTGATGCAGCTGCTCAGGATGCTCTCAATTGACCCTCTGTAGAAAACTGTGAGGATGGGGGGTGGGAGATGGGCTTTCCTCAGCCTTCTCAGAAAGTATAGGCACTGCTGGGCTTTTTTCGCTGTGGAACTGGACGACCAGGAGAGGTTCTCTGTCAGGTGAACTTCAAGAAACTTGGTGCTCCTTACGATCTCCACAGGGGAGCCGTCATTGTTTAACGGAGAGTGGTCTCTCTGTGCTCTTCTTAAATCAACAACCATCTCTTTAGTTTTTTCCATGTTCAGAGACAGGTTATTGGATTTACACCAGTCTGTTAGCCGTTTCACCTCCTCTCTGTATGCTGACTCGTCAGTCTTGCTAATGAGACCCACCACGGTCGTGTCATCGGCGAACTTGATGATTTTGTTTGAGCTGTGCGTCGCTACACAATCGAGGGTCAGCAGAGTAAACAGCAATGGACTGAGCACATAGCCCTGAGGGGCCCCCATACTCAGTGTGGTGGTGCTGGAGATGTTGCTCCTGATCCGGACTGACTGAGGTCTCCCCGTCAGGAAGTCCAGGATCCAGTTGCAGAGGGAGGTGTTCAGGCCCAGCAGGTTCAGCTTTTCTGTCAGGTGCTGAGAGATGATGGTGTTGAATGCTGAACTGAAGTCTATGAACAGCATTCAAGCGTATGAGTTTTTGTTGTCCAGGTGGGTGAGTGCCAGGTGAAGGGTTGTGTTTATGGCATCATCTGTTGAGCAGTTTGGGCGGTAGGCGAATTGCAGGGGGTCTAGTGAGGGTGGCAGCAGGGTCTTAATGTGCCTCAAGATGAGCCTCTCGAAGCACTTCATGATGACAAGAGTAAGTGCCACGGGACGGTAGTCATTGAGGCAGGACACTGGAGACTGGCACGGGCACAATAGTGATGGCCTTGAAGCACGTTATGGTGCTGCTCAGAGAGATGTTGAAGATGTCCGTGAAGACATCAGCCAGTTGGTCCGCACATCCTCTAAGCACCCTGCTAGGAATGTTGTCTGGTCTAGCAGCTTTCCGTGGTTTACTCTGCGTAGAGTCTTTCTCATGTCAGCTGTCATTAGACACAGCACCTGGTCATTAGGGGGAGGGGTGGTCTTCCTCACTGTCACACCGTTTTGTGCCTCAAACCGGGCGTAGAAGTCGTTCAGCGCATTAGGAAGGGAGGCATCACTGTCACAGGCTGGTGGAGTTGGCCTGTAATTGGTGATGGTCTGGATGCCCTGACATATGCGCCACGTGTCTCTGCTGGTTGTGAAATTGCTGTGGATTTTCTGAGCGTGTGCGCACTTTGCCTCCTTGATAGCCTGGGACAGTTTGGCCCTTGCAGTTCTCAGGGCCGCTTTGTCGCCTGTCCTGAAGGCGGAGTCTCTGGTTCTCAGTAGCGCACACACCTCTGCAGTCATCCACAGCTTCTGGTTGGAGTGTGTAGTGATGGTCTTGGAGGTATTGACGTCATCAATGCACTTGCTGATATAGCTGGTCACTGATGATGCATATTCCTCCAAGTTAGTGGAGTTGCAGTCAGTTGCTGCTTCCCTAAACATGTGCCAGTCAGTGTGCTCAAAACAGTCCTGAAGAGCAGAGATGGCTCCTGCTGGCGAGGTTTTCACCTGCTTCACAACTGATTTTGATCGTCTTATGAGCGATCTGTATGCCGGAATTAGCATAACAGAGATGTGGTCTGAGTAGTCGAGGTAGGGGCGGGGCTCAGCCCGATACGCGCCAGTAATGTTTGTATACACAACATCCCTCTCGTTGCAAAGTCCACATGCTGATGGAATTTAGGGAGCACTGACTTGAGATTTGCATGACTGAAATCTCCAGCAACAATAAACAGTCCATCAGGGTTAGCGTTCTGCAGTTCGCTAATAGCCCCATACAGTTCGCAGAGCGTATCACCGGCATTTGCGCTGGGTGGAATGTAACACCGATGATGAACACGGTAGTGAATTCCCATGGTAAATAAAAAGGTCTGCATCGAACAGTTGCAAACTCCAACAGCGATGAGCAGTAACTAGAGACTAGTGTTGAGTTCATGCACCATTCCGTGTTGATGTAAACACACAAGCCACCACCGCAAGTCTTACCGCACAGAGCTGTGTTTCTGTCGGCGCAAAACGTAGTTAGCCCGTCTAGCGGCGTCCGGATCTCTTTCGCTGAGCCATGTCTCTGTGAAAACAAAGACGCAGCAGTCTCTAAACTCACTCCGTGTAGTTTGTAGGAGTCGGATGTAATCCATTTTATTGTCCAGGGAGCAAACATTGGAGAGTAGGATGGACAGGAGTGCCGGCCAGCTAGGGTTTATTTTTAGCCTAGCACGGACCCCCGCTCTCTTGCCGCGCTTCTGTTTTCTCACGCACCGCTTTCGACGTCCCCTCCCCCGGCCACCTGTGTCTGGAGATTCCGAGGTCTGAAGGCCTGGTCCTCACAGCACGCCGAGATCGCGTAGCTTCTCCAGCAAATCATCTCATATTTCAGCTGTGTTAATATTTTAAGATTTTAAAGTAACTGGCGATGGTACACACGAACACCAGTTGAACTGGTGTCCATGTGCCGTTAAAAGTCGTGTTTAAAGACAAAAATAGCACCATTTTGTATCCGGAGTGGCCGCTGCATGCTACTGCCGTGCCGCCATCTTGGAATCAAGTCGGGTCAGGTCACCAGTCGGGTCACGTTATTCTGGACATTATAGCATCATTGGACTATCAGAGTCACCGTTGTTCATCCTCAGTTAACCCAAGTTACCATAGATCGACACAAGTCAATCTCAACCGATCATCCAGAGTATGTCACATCAGGCCAGCAGAGGGAGCCCTTACCCTGGAACTGTTTGAGATCACTCCCTCTGCTTAGAACAGGTTAGTATACAAGTTGTTACAAGTATACAAGTGTTATTTTGCCTTTATCCATTGCCTTATTCCCGTGTTTCCTGGTTCCTTGTATTGCCTTCTCTGGATAATTGTCCCTGGACTGTTTTTTCATTTATTTAATGTTTTGCTGTGTGTTTTTGCCTCGGATATCACTGATTACCTTGGTTTTGACCCTGCCTGTTGTTGACCATGTTCCTAAATAAAAACCTGCAGATAGATCCAACTCTTACGTTACATGGGCTCTTTGGCTCATGCCAAGTGCTACAATATCAAATGTGTCAGTCAATGGTATTCCTGTCAGAGATTTTAAATTACATTTGTGCACCATCTAGGGACCTCCTGACAAAAAGTTATTAAAACCTTTTTTTTGGATTAACGCATTATGAAATTAGATGGCAAATGCCATAAAGGATCTCAGACTATCTGACAACACTACCTTATGGACATAAAACTTTGTGTCATTGTGACCAAATGATGACTGTCTTATAACAATTTAATGGCAGCACTATCTATTGTTTAAAAAGTACAAGTAATATCACTTTGTTGTAAGTGATTTTAGATATGTTTTTAACCTATTTTTCTAAACTCATCATCACTGATGTCAACAAATATTTCTCTTTGTGCCTTTACTGGACTTGACCCTGTAATTGATTTCTTAGCAAATGCCAATTCCAACATAACTGACAATATTGACATTAATGTCAAGTGGGGAGAAGAGGCAGAGGCGAACAGATCCAAGTGCAGGTTTTTATTGAAAGGCATGGTCATAACAGGCAAGGTCAAACATGGGTAAACAGGAACAACTGAGGCAAATCCAAAACTCGTAAAGGCTCAGGTTCCTCAGGGACAGGAGTGTAGGGCTTGGTTGTCGTAGGCACGTTGCCCCTGGCACGGATGAGGTTATTGATGGAGAGAGATTGATAAAATAATCTAGCATGCGCCCCTCATCACAGCACACTAATTGATCCACAAATAGTGAACATTGCAATAGGAAACCTTTTTTTAACACTTGCCTCTGGATCCGTTGAACGTCTCAGGGAAGGTGAGTCATGGGCCAGCAGTCGGAGGTGATGGAACGCATCGGGATGCAGCGGCTTGTATAGCTCTCGCCAACTCCTTGGTGAGGGTCGATAGGCAGTTTAGCAGTTGTTGTGCCGCAATGGCGGTCACCTGCACAAACAAGGTCAGCAACAGGAGATAACAACATGGTCAACATGGTTTTGGGAAAAACGCTCAGAATAGTTCACTGTGGCAAAACTAGACTTCGCACAGAAGGAGTGAAGCGGAGCGTATAAATAGTGTTCCTTGATTAGTTCATGATGGCCAGCTATGCGGGGCGTGGCCCAGGTATGGGGCTTATGGGAAGTGTAGTTCTTAATATTCGGGATTGTTTTCCCACTGGTGGCGAACGGAGGGAGCCACAAAGACCAGATCTATGACACCTGCATCAAGGAGTCATTGGCGGCTGGCATTATTTGGGCCTCCACTTTCCCACCCGGGGATGGTTTCTTCTTTACAGAGAAGAAAGATGGGAGTCTTAGGCCTTTAATCAATTACGGGGACCTTAATAAAATCACAGCTCTTAATCAAAAACCTTACTCTCTTACTCTCTCTCTCAATGCTTTTAAGCTGCTGCAAAGGGCTTCCATTTTTATTAAACTGGATCTTTGCAGACTTTACAACATTTAATATTTCCATAAGCCATCAGATTTCTTAACACAAAATAACTGATTACAATCACACTACTGCCACCGGGCTGTTCTATTATGCAGAGTCCTCACAATAGCTAGATTTATAAAGAGTAGTATAAAAATTTGCACAAAAATTGCCAATAAGTTTAGGATCAGAAGAAACAGTACCATTAATGTTTAAAGAGTCAATAGTTAAATTTCTAGAATTATTCCTCTCCATTCTAAAGAAGTAAGCTGTGCTTTGTTCACCCTGCTCGAGCCATCTTCTTCTAGAATAAAAGAGCCCTCTGCTCTGTACTTGTATATGAAGTCTAACTTAGTTTGTAATTCAGCAAGTTCTAAGAGCTCATCTTCTGATAATCCATTCTGAAATTTATACAGGGCAGTTGTGGTCTACTGTTTAAGGAGTCGGGCTTGTAATCAGTAGGTTGCTCGTTCGATTCCAGCGCTGGCAGGTAGCAACTGAAGTGCCCTTGAGCAAGGCACCTAACCCCCAATTGCTCCCCAGGAGACGTTTCCCTCCAAATATCAATGACATTAAACTTGTCCATAAATATTTTCAGCTTAGAGTTAACAGAAGAAGCCTGTCTAGGTGGTAGTATATCTAGCTGTTTATGCGGCACTATGTTAAAGTCTCCTCCAATAAAAACTAGAGCATCTGGGTATGTGTTAAGCCACAACAGAATATTCTCTTCTATGCTCTCAAACAGCATGTCATTCTCAAAAAGGATATTATAACCATATATATTAATCAGAATTACTATAACATTGTGTAGAGAAATTACCATCAAAAGAAAATGTCCCTTTTTGTCACAGAAGTGATGTAATACAGTTCCAACAAAACAATTTTTCAAAATGAAAACTCCAGATGAATGTTCTGAACCATGAGCTATAGAAATGTCATTGTTCCACTGATTTTTCCAAAAAAGCAAAATCACTTGGAATAGAGTGGGACTCTTGAAAAAAACAAAAATCAGTCTTAAATGATTTAGCATACAATAACAAGGCTTTCCTTTTTGTGATGTCTCTAAGACCCCTGGCATTGAGTGAAAAAATAGAAATGGTGTCACGACTCGCATGTGACAATAAAGACACTTTTCTTTATTGTTTAAGTAATATCAGCTGCGCACAGCCCAAGTATCTGATTATCGGCTGAGCGCAGCCTGATTGTTTTATGTTCTTAAGCAGCGCTGATCCTCGGATCAGTGCTGCGACATTTTTTGATGTTGTGGTGTTTTTCGTGTGTCGATGTTACTCGAGTCCTGCCTAGTCTTGTCCAGCCCTGTTCTGTGTTCTCCCTTTCTGAGTTTAGTTGCCCTGTTTCCGGGAAATAGTTCCCCATGTTTTGTTTCTTGTTTTAAGTTTTATTTTCTATTCCTTTTTATATTCTAGTCCCGTTTGTTTTTGTAAAGTTTTATTTCTTAAAAAATACACATCCCTGCCAGCTCCTCCTCCTGTGTTTCATTCTTGGGTTCCACCCCCCTATCTCCAGTGGCGTGGTGTCAGCGCATTCGCTAAAGCTTACTAAAACGATACTAAAGCTTACAAGTTGAAAAAACAGTAGATCAGGCTGACAAAAAGAGCATTTCAAAAAATGTTTACAGCCAAGATACTGCAGTATTCTTCACAAAACAGAATAGTTCACAGACCCTCTTCTGAAAGAATGAACAGATCAAGAAGGGTTAATTTCGGAATCTTCTATGAAAGCACGGTGGCCAACAAATAAGCTCTTTTCCCCTCCTTGCAAGCCTTTCCACCGCAGGCCATAGTAGGAGCCTCTTATCTCGATCGATAGTTTTTTTAGTTTTTGTTCTGTGTTGTACTGTTTCGTTTCACTATGTACTTGTATATGGCTGAAATGACATTGAACTCTGCATTGACTTTGACTTTTTTTTTGACTCCTTGACAACTATCTTTATGTCAAGCCAGAGAAGTGCAAGTTTCACATCACCCAGGCTCAATTTCTCTGGCCACTTGGACATGAACCCCAAGAAGGTCAAAGAGGATCAATGCTTCGCATTGGCTTTGCAAATTTTTATAGGTAATTTTAAAGAACTTTAGTTCTGTGGTGGCCCCTTGATGGCACTTACCAAAGGGGTGGAACCAAGGGTCACCGGGGTCAGGGGCTGCAGGGGCCATCACCTCAATCCCTGACCATGAAAGGCCAAGGTTGGTGGTCCCTTTTCCTTATCATTATCACTTTCTGTTGTATCACTTTTCTGTCTTTCAGGCCTGGCACCAAAAATGTCATCCCATGAACATTCCATTTCATTGCTTTCCTGAGGAAAAAACGATTGATGAGTGATAAAGAAGTTTAATAGAAATTAATAGCAAATACAATAACCTCTTCCATACAATGAATATTAGGTTTTATCTCCGGAAATCTAAAGATGATTAACCAGAGCAGCTATCTATTATTTATAACTTGCAGGGTAATAGAGACAGACTAGATTAATAATATATGGCTTAAAGTTACACTTGCTATACTATTTACAGAGCTCTGTGCAAAGTGTCTTGTGACTTTCTTTTAAAAGCATCAAATATGAGTCTTATTTTTTGTTGTGAGACTTATTAGGTATATTTGACTATTATCTAAATTGTAATTAACCTAGCCATTCCTAGTTAACCTGTAATTACCACTTTAAAATATGGTGTTGACTTTCTTAGTTTTATTTAACAGTTATAAACATATCATAATTTTAAATAATCTACTTAATATACTGCGTTTGTAATCAGATAATTACAAAAATCAAGTTGTTACTTCTTTATTTAACTATTGCAAAAAATTCTAAAAAAAAAAACATTTATTGGGTCAAAAACTGTAGCGCTGATTGAACTCCAGCTCAAACTGAATTGGTTGGCTACAATATGTGAATTTAATGTGCATTGTTCTTCGTTGCTTCATTTATCTTGAGACACATATCAATATCACAGATCGCATTTCTGTCTAAGCAACCAGACATACATTATACATGACATCATGTGACCTGTACAACATTATATTAGGAAAGTAGATATAATTTATGCCATTTGAAGGAGAGCAAGACTGAATAATGACATTCATTGCAAAGACTTTTTATGATCTACATGCAACTACGCTGGAAGGGGAAACAATAGATTTTAATATTTTTAGAGGAAGAGTGGTGCTTATTGAAAATGTTGCATCACTTTGAGGGACAACCACCCAGGACTTTTGTCAGCTTAACAAGCTCCAGAGCAGATATCCTCACCGACTTGTGGTCCTGGGCTTTCCTTGTAATCAGTTTGGATACCAGGTTTGATCATTCTGTTGTATTTATATATTGATGTTTACAAATGGCATTGTTTCAAGCTTTACATATAATTAAAATAAAACAGAGACATTATCAAACATGTGAAACATGAAAAACAGAATACATTTCAATGTCATTTAGTTTTTACGTTATTAAATCAAATCCTTCAGTTTAAGTAAATTACTACAGTGTGAAAAATTGGACAAAATGGAGAATTTTACAGATAATAGATTTTGCCTTTATTATTACACAACATTATTACAATCTTTTGTAAAAACGTTTTGTAACAATTTTGTTATAACCTATTTTTGTTATTTGTAACTTATTTTTAACTTTCCTTTATGTCACTTTCCAGGAGAACAGCTCTAATGGAGAAATTCCGAATTCATTGAAATATGTACGTCCAGGTGAAGGATTTCAACCTACATTTACCATTTTGGAGAAGTGTGATGTAAATGGAAATGATGCACATCCTGTCTTTTCCTACTTGAAAGACAAGCTTCCTTATCCAGATGATGACCCGATATCATTTATGCAGAACCCTAAATTTCTTGTCTGGAACCCCATTAGTCGGAATGATATTTCATGGAATTTTGAAAAGTTTTTGATTGGGCCAGAGGGTGAGCCATTTAAAAGATACAGTCGAAATTTTCAAACCATTAATATTGAACCAGACATTCAAAGACTGCTGAAGCTTACCAAAAACTAATCAAAAATAGGTACAAAAATAATACTGATCATGGTATTTATTTTACATTTTTCCAGTATTACCCGTGTGTGGTATAATCCCACTTTCTTTTATATTACTTAATGAGAGTGATATACCAAAATATATAAAGGTATCACTTGAGACTATGTATATATAAAAGATATAAAGATGATGCCACTTATAAAGTAATGCAAGTGTATGTAAACTTTTGACCCACTAGGAATGTAATGAAAATAAATAAAAGCCAAAATAAATCATTATGTCTGTTGTTATTCTGACATTGCACATTTTAAAAATAGTGATCCTAACTGCCCTCAGACTGGGATTAATAAATAGATTGTCAGTAATTGATAAAAACAGAGTTTAAATATCCTTGGCTAAGGTGAAGGAATTCTGAAATTTACCAGCCAATTAAGGGGTAACACTTTAGAATAAAATTAAAGTATAACAGAAGTGTTAATAGACCATTTAAAAAAAAAGATCAATTAATTCAGAATTTTGCTATAATTTTATAGCCACACCATGGCAACACTGTCTGGAAAATCAAAATGTCCAAAAAAAGTTTTGTTTTAGGATGATGCTTACAGTAAGATCCGTCAAGGTATTGTGGAGAGGAGTCAGTGTCACATCAGCTGACCCCTGTGATTCGACAGTTATCAGTTCTTACTCCTCTTCCTCTCAGTACACACAGCTTCCCCCATCTGTGCTCTGACCTCAAAACAAGGTACCAGTTTATGCTCTATGATGTTTACGTATACTGTTCCTTTCTGACTCCCTGCACCTGATCTTCTGAGACCATTACAACAAATGTTACTTAAATTTCTATCAAACTATGTATATGGTCTAACTACAACAAGCATTATACTCCTTCTACAATAACCTGATGTTGGATATTTGCATATGTGCTGTGTGGCCATAAAGCATGCATACAAGATGCTGAGTGAAACAAACACACTCTGCTCAACAACTACTGGATTTAACCTTTGTTATGTTAAAGTTGACTGGCAACAGCCAGAGCTTTCTTTTTAACCAATCCTCTTCCACTCGTTTCCTCATGAATATTTGTCCCTCGCATTAGTTGTCGTCTTACACATTGCACATTTGAAAAACCAAAAATCACATTTTCAAACCTTAAACACAGGAATTACATGAAGGAAAATTTACTTAGTACCTCTGAAAGAAGACTTCAAGGTCAGTTAGGAGATCACAGAAATTTGCAGTTCACATTTACATCAGAACTAAAGTAGTAAAAATACTGTTTTGTAGGGAAGCTGTCACAAATGGGGTGTACAGGGAGACGGGAGGCGGATCCATTTGCTGGGTTTTGGTCTTTTTATTGAAACGAGGCATATTCCAAAAACAGGCAGACAGGGAACAAAAAAGGCAATTCCAAAACTCAATAATCCAAGTCACAAAGCAAGGGGTTGGGACAGGCAGCAAACATCAAAACCAAAGAAACCAGTCCAGAGCCAAAACCACAAGAAGCCAAGAGAACCAGGGAACACAGAGGAACACAGAGGAACACAGAGRMACACAGAGAAACATAGAGACACAGAGAGAGACACAGAGAGAGACACAGAGAGAACCACAGGGAAGGCAATATAAAACATTGCAACTTCCTGTTTGCTGGCTTGCTGTTTTATAGCCAGCAAACAGGAAGTTACCACAGAGGAAGCAGAGGGAGCAAACAGTCACGGGGCTTGGGCTCCCTCTGCTGTCCAGGTGTTACAGAAACATTGATTGGAGTGTTTATAAAGCACTTTCTTAATTTTGTTGCCTTTACATATATTTACATATTTCTGTGTCTAAACTTTAATACAGTTAGTGCTATACAGTTTCCAAAAACAAAAGAAAACATACCAATTTTATATATTTTGCAAATGAATACTACCTACAAACAAATATCTTCAAACATTCTTACATATGTCAAGTGCTGAGGAACTTTAATTTTAATCTTTTTAATAATATATTTGTGTACAGGCTACATGTACAATCGACATCATCTGTAAGTTGCTGTTAGGTCCATTGTGGACTTTCGGCAGGCTAATTTAGGAAATAAAGAGGAAGCCATGAAAAATACTTTCTATACCTGTGTCATTCTGTAGGTCAGTTTAAATCTTTGCTGTGATTTAAATATTGCATTATTGAAAAAGAGTGATACATTCATACAAGCGTGTTATTGACGTGTTAATTATTGCGTGTTACATATATGCATCGACTGAAATTTGGAAATATTTTTATAATGAGGATAATTATAATGTATTCAATTTAAACGCAAAGGCTATACAACTTTCATTTAGAACAGATTTACCTTTTGAAAAACTATTAAAATATTGTGTTTTCACGTCTACTGGATGCTCATGAAAAGTGTTGTCGCATACGTCGACTACCTTAAAGATCAATGACGTGGGCTTGAAATTGACTCCGGTACAGCTGGTGGCGGTAATGCACCAAAAGCCGGTTTAGTAACCGCTCTTGAATACTAGGAAGAACACCGGTGGCATAAACGCATGGTGCCTTGTTTTCTTGAACTGCAAAGTTTATTCTTGAAGAGCAGAAATGAGTGAAACTTCGTCAATGTCAAAGGTAATGTAAAGTAGTTATGCATTAAGCGTCATGTGAATTCTGAATAGTTAAAATAATATCTGTGGGAGCTTATTGTGACAGACTGATATATTTGTTTTAGGGATGTTTCGTATTTAAGTCTGCGTCTAAAAAAAGAAAACGACATAAAGGAGATGGCAAGTCTTTATTGTTTTCTTAACCTTGAGTACTTCCAATCAGATTATTTTCAACATTTATTAGCATCGTTGTTTGTCTTGCTTAGATGCACATTTGATGGATGACAGTGATGATAATGGCGTGGGTCGCTTTACGATCTTTCAAAGATTATGGGAAATGGTTCAAGTGCATACAGAGGTACGTACAACGGTATTCACCATTACAAACTGGCCGTGTATTTCTTCCGTGTATGGAGTTTCTTTATTAACCTACTTTTGACACATCGGGCTTTATTAATAACCAATTTATGTTTACAGATTTTAATGTATGGTGGTAAACAGGCTTTTCTTTAAAGGTTTTCATATAAGCTCAGCTTGGTAACAACTGTATTAAAATAAATATAGAGTAAATTTACTTACTGTGGGACACTTAAGCTTCAGCTCTCCCCCAAACCAATAAATGCCAAATCAAAGCTGTACTGCTTAAATTGTAATATACTACAGATGTCTAAAACACAAAAAATGTCCCACATTAGGG
This sequence comes from Yasuhikotakia modesta, assembly GCA_036877545.1. Classification (NCBI taxonomy): domain Eukaryota; kingdom Metazoa; phylum Chordata; class Actinopteri; order Cypriniformes; family Botiidae; genus Yasuhikotakia; species Yasuhikotakia modesta. The sequence goes on along the minus strand of JBAJNP010004318.1, from coordinate 6,512 downwards.
TTATTGCTATTGATGCCTTTAAGAATCAGTGATTTTTACATTACATTTTCAGTTAAGTGTCTTTGTTTTAGTTTTTTTTTTTTTTAAAACTGCGTACAAAATACACAATGCTCTCCTTTAAATTAACATTAAGAACTGTTATCAGTAAGCAGGAGACTATTTTTACATACTGTCCTATGTTCAGTCATGTAAACTTTGGCTTGATAAAAAAAGCATTTTAAAACCAGGAGATGATGATTTACACTTACATAAGTGTCTCACTCAAGTGTCTCAAAATTGCATATTTTTCTGTTTTCATTTCAAACTGAGTCAACAGTGGAAGATGTGCAGCATTAGCCCAAGATTAACAGCCAAACCTGAAGCCAATGTTCATAAACAGTATTTACATATTTACAGTTAGTATTTATTCTTGATTCGTCATGATGCAATGGATTAATGTCCAAATGGGTGTAGTGTGCTATAACTTGATTATGAAGGGAGAATTTTGTGAGCATGTAACAGTAAAAGCGTTCAAACAAACAACTTACCATTTAAAAACATCTAATTCCAGCATTTGCTGGACAGGTTCTTTCTCCAATTCAGCATCCTCCTCTGATTTTTTTTTAATTTTTTTATGTGTGTTCATGCCCGTAAATTGTTCTGTATTTGGAACAGCCGGGCAATGACGTCACATAATTATACTTTTATACTGCAGTTAATGCATCAAAAATCAGCATGAAGCACTCACATTTCATTATGAGGTTGCCAGATCTGCTTGTGCGGCGCTCAGATTTATGCATAATCACGCATTAAAAATTACCACCATAAGATCGTTTTAAGGTAATTTCTGAGGCGTTACAGATTCTGCCAAAGTGCTAATCGCTCTGTCACATCACAGAACAAGAATTAATACTCTGTTCACTCTAGTTCACCTTTAAGCGAATAGTCTTTTCCTATAGGTTTAATGAAGATAAAGGGGTCTTTTTTTTCAAATTTGCGTTAGTGAGTTACTAGAAATGGACATGTAAGGCCATCCCGCCTAAAAAATATTATTATAATATTAGATTAGATTGGATTCAACTTTGTCACTGTGCAGAGTACATTTACAAAGATAATGTAATGCTGTTAGCATCTAACCAGAAGTGCAAGAATATAGTGTTATATATACAGTAAAGTGCAGGAGCATGACATACAGTATTACATACAGTAAGTCCAATGGAGTAGCAATGTATAGTATTATACAGAGTATGTACAGGGTTTGAGTAGAATGAAAACAGTGGTGATAGTTAAATACATGGATATGTATATGACAATATTGTTAGATATGTAAACATGCTTTTACTGTAAACTTTATATGTAAACATACATTTAATAGACAATACTTTAAAGTAGTGCAATACTGAGCAGTGTAAAGTGGAAGGGTGCAGGTGCAGTTAGGTAGATGGGGAGTTCAGCAGGGACACTGCCTTGGGGAAGAAGCTCCTCCTGCTAGTGCGAGAGCGTAGGCTCCTGTAACGCCTGCCAGATGGAAGGAGATGAAGAAAAGCCATGGTTAGGGTGGGAGGCATCCTTGATGATTCTCCTTTCCCTATTCAGACAATGCTTGAGATATATGCTCTCAATGGAAGGTAGCTGGGTGCCGATGATCTTTGGGCAGATTTCACCACCCTCTGGAGAGCTTTCCGGTCTGAAGCGGAGCAGCTGCTGTACTACATTGAGATGCAGCTGGTAGAAGTATGCTCTCAAGAGTGCAGTGGTAGAAATTCATAAGGATTATGGGACACGGGTGAAGTTTCTTGAGGCTCCATAGGATAGTGTTTACGTAACAGGAGAGGTCATCAGTAGAGCCGGAAACAGTAGAAAGGAAACTTTCCCATTTGTGTGTCCAAGCTTAACTAGTACTGTATATAGAATACATACATAAACATAATGGATATGTTGTATCAAAGATATGTAATAGAGGCAGGGTGTTTCACAATTTAATAAGCTTTATTGTTCAAAATTTGTTTGACAAAATTGCACTAAACAGTGAGTCCTTTTTGAAGTAGTCCCACACCTTACTACTACTTCACCCTCAGCCATCTGTAAAATAAATCAATAAATAATATTATATTTATATAATATAAATATGTAGTATATAAATATGTAATATATAGGCTTTTTTACTTAAACATTGTGAGAATGAAAAAAGCATGAAACATTTTTTCCTTAACCTTGAAAAGGGTGAGAGACTGACATTGAGTGTCAGTTACAAATCTGAGCAAGAGAAATCTCTTTCCCTGCATGTTAGCCTGGAGTGCAAGAAATTAAATAACATTGTAACATTGTAATTATTCATCATCTAAAACAGACGTGATAAATGTCCGCTCAACTGTGTGCTCACTAATTATGTGACTGGTGTAAATAATATAATTCTTTGTTCTGTTTAGATTTGGTTATCTGTTCTCTTACTAGTGACTGTTGTGAAAGTGTGGCTTCAGCTCTCCAGTCCCCAAACTCTCCTCTGAGAGAGTTGGACCTCATACATCAAACTGCCTGCATCTAAATCTAATGCTCCCTGCGCATAACAGGCAAACTATGTTCATATTTATAAGTCCAAACAGTCTCAGTAAGCGACGACTGCTTGGAAACACTCTCCCGCTTGCTGCACAGAATAGACGCCGAGAGAGGTGACACTTGCAGGAAAGTCTGACCTCGAGCCCGCGGAACAGTACTGGCGTAATATTAAAGCTGAACGACAGCAAAGGTTTATCAAAAAAAGTCCCTGGGATTGCCAGGATGTAGGTTTGATGGAAAATACGCAGTTAAAAGGGTCTGAATGTTGCTAAACATAGTACTAAATTCATGTTGTTGCATGTCTTAGACGCGTGAGTTGATGACAGAAGGCTATTTTGTGGATATTTGTGGCGGCGTTGATGTGTATGGGGAGATTTGCCTGGTTCCTGGTCTGCCTGAAGTACATAGTGATCTAAACACCCAGATGACCAAAGAGTTCCAGGTTGTTGGCAGCATACCATGAAGTCAGGTGCTGTACATCATCTCTGTAGGCTGACTGATGATTATCTTTAATCAGGCTTACCACCGTGGTGTCATCTGCAAACTTGATTATGGTGTTAGAACCATGAACAGGTATGCAGGTGAACAGAGAGAACAGAACAGGGCCAATGTGGCAGGGAGGCAGGATTTGAGATGGGATGAAACCAGCCTCTCAAAGCATTTGGCAATGATGGGGGTGACAGGTGAGTGCAATGGGACGGAAGTCATTGAGGGCAGAGGCAGTTGAGTGCTTCGGTACTGGCACAATGGTGGAGGACTTGAAACAAGTGGGGACAACTGTTTGGGCCAGAGAAAGATTGAAAATGTCTGTAAGGAGCCCTGCCAGCTGCTCTGCACAGGTTTTAAGTACATGCCCAGGTAATCCATCATGGCCAGCTACCTTCCTTGCATTCACCTTGCTCAGAGTGGAGCAAACATTTGAGTGTCAGAGGCAGTTCACTGGGTGGTTGCTTTGCTTTGTAGGAGGCTTCCTTTGCTTTGTGGGAGGTTTCCAGTGAGCGTTAAAGTGGTTAAGCTTGTCAGGGAGAGAGACAGAACTGGAGGGATGGACAGCGCTGGGTGGTTTGTAGTCTGTCATGGTCTGTATGCCTTGCCACATACTCCGGCAGTCTGAAGAGTTGAAGTGCTCTTCAATCCTTTGTTTTTGGGTGAGCTTGGCTCGACGGATACACCTTCTAAGGTGGCTCTGGCTGAGCTGTAAGCTTCCCGGTCTCCAGACCTGAAGGCTGCATCTCTGAGTAGGAGTTTCTCTGTTCATCCAGAACAGTGGTGTATAAAGTACCTGAAAGCCATACTCGAGTAAAAGTACAGATACCTTACCAGAAAATGACTTTGGTAAAAGTTAGTCACCATTTAGAATATTACTTGAGTATAAGTCCAACATTTGATTGTTTTAAACATTTAAAACATTTAAATGTTTTAAAGTATCTGATATTTATTGTACTTAAGTATGAAAAATATATTTTTTAAATTAAACACTTAAGTATTGAAAGTAAAAGTACAAGTAAATGCTGTAAATATAATAAGACTATTTATTTTAAAAAAAAGCCTATTCAAGCTGAGGCTCACAAAAAGAAACAAATAACATTATTAAAAATTGGTTTATATACAATTTTGAGTCAAGCCAGATGACACCACGTCAAGCCAGATGACACCACCAGATGATGAGTCAAGCCAGATGACACCACGGTGGTAAATTCGGGGTCAAGCCAATGTGCAGTAACATCTATGAAGTTCTTCCTTCTGGTAGAGTCAGCAATCTGTGGTGGTGGCAATATGGTCAGCTGCCCTCATGGCATCGGTCACTGCCTTCTTCATTGCTTTGGAGAAATCATCAATCTTAGAGCGCAGGGTCAACCGTAACATTATTTGTGCATTAGGCTGTAGTTCCTTAACAAAATCTTTAAAAGTGTCTTGTTCAGTAACACAGAAAGGCTGGAGCCCTTGGACCACCTACTTTACCACTGCTTTGTCAATGACCCTCTGAGACACAGTCCAGTTGTTCACTAGTGTGGTCTGTTTGCTGGTAGATGAAGTCTCAGACGTCCTTTTTCTTTTTGTTGATGTCAGTTCTCCATATTTTTTAAGGTGGTGTGAATGCTTTCTCTGAAACAGTAAGCAACAAACATTCAGTGTAAAAACAGTCGAAGTGTAACACCTTCGACTACAGGATTTAAAAGCTACATGAACAGTCAGTTACCATTAACTGTAAGATATGCATCACCTAATCCATAGTTTGTGATCCCATCATTGTTTAATATTAAAAAAGTTGACACTGATTATTTGTTGACACAAATGATCTCTGAATTTTGACAATTACTTAAGAGTAACACTCAAAGACAGTATGGCACTTTGAAGACGATACCACAAACATCCCTTAAAGATGTCCACATATTTGAGTACAACAGCGTACGACGTTGCCTATATTTTTGAACTGTCTCGATGTAAACTAAACAACACTAACGTTGTGGATTAACAGTAATATTAACTTATCTCAATGTGTTTCTTAAGGTTGGACGGTGAGGTTTTGAACGCCAATACTTCTATAACTTTAGGCATGCATAAAAGGCACTTCATTCGGTACGAAGACTCCTTCACTCCAGCATAAGAAAATAATTAGTGCAAATATGGCCATGGGTGTTCGTCACAACAGTCGTTCAAGGGAGCAGGTGCCACTGCCATTTTTCTCCATCACTTCACATTTTTCAGCCATTTTCTCTTTCAAACATGATGGAGCACCACTTTAAGAAAATTTCCGGCATGGGCGAATTGAAATCAACCGCGGTTGTGTTGTCACTTTGCACATGCACAAAGGAATTTAACAAATCAAACTGGCTTTATCTCTTCCTACTTTGCCAGCCCTGAATGTAGTATGCCCATCCTGATCCACCACGCTGTTTGAAACAATGTTACGGAGCCATGTCTCTGTGAAGAACAGTGAATTACAGTCTCTAAGCCATCTTTGTGTGAGAGAGCAGACCTTTAGTTCATCCAGCTTATTTAGCAGAGACTGTACATTGGCGAGGAAGATGCTGGGAAGAGCTGGCCACTGTGGGATTAGCCATAGCCTAGTGCGCAGTCCTCCACGCTTACCTCGTCTTTATGCTAAACCTTTCCGGTCGGTGCGAGTGGTCCACTTATTCATGTTGTTTTTTGTAGCACCAAAGGGAGTTCGGACAGTTAAATGGATAGTCTAAAACTGTTGAAAAGTCTAAAACAGTGAAAGTTTGATAACTGGGGAGCAAAGACATATGGTCAGACTATCCCAAGCGTACGCTCCTGTGTAGCTCAACTAGTGGAGCATTGCGATAGCAGCGCAAAGGTTGTGGGTTCGATCCCAGGGAGCAAAAAAATGTATACCTTGAATTCACTGTATGTCGCTTTGGATAAAAGCCTGCCAAATTAATAAATGTAAATAAATTTGTTATCCAATATGCCGGTGTTTAAATACAAGGTGTTTTCTCAATGTTGCTAATTTCTTCTAAGTTGCTTTACGATGAGTTACGATATTTTGAAGACCAAAAAATCAATTATGAGATTCCTTCTTTTAATAATCATACATTTAGTCATTTAACGCTTCCAAAGCAATTTACAATGCAAGAAAAAAGAGCACAGGAGAGTAAACATTAGCCATACATAGTTACAATTTTACACAGAGTACATTTCAATGCTTGATGTGATAGCTGTTGGGAGACAGTAAAAAGGAAACGGTTAGTAGTTTTTATTTAGTAAATTAATACTTTTTTCCACAGGTGATACAAGATCAGTTGAATAAAACTGTATTGGACAATCTTGTACAGTTCATTAAAAAGCACGAACGATGCAACCCATCTAATGTCTGGAGACAGGGAGCAAGTGAAATCCCTACAGCTGCTTTAATGTTGGGTATGTTGTTCAATTTATGCACATGATGCATACTATCAGCATTTCTACTGGGGCATTGTGTGTGCGTGTGTGTGCGTGCGTGTGTGTGCGTG
>JBAJNP010004317.1:19734-34160 GCA_036877545.1 Yasuhikotakia modesta | reverse complement strand
GAAAGTTATGGAATTATGGAAAATTGGATCAGGAAATGTATGATTATGTTTTGGCCCTGAACTTCACTAAGAGTTATTTAAACTACGTTTTCATGTAACACAACAAAACTCCCAAAAAAGTCATCGATGTTGAGCTACAGGTTTGTCGTGCCCACCTTCATTAAGCACCAAAGATCCCATTCAGTATTTACCTTTTCCTGATTCAGTGTCTCTCCATTCTTCTGGGTGAAGATTAAACCTTCACACATTCTCAGTGGCGTTCTAAGGTTTCGCTCTGGCTCCGATCATAGACAGCAGGTGATGTACGTTGTGAGACCAGGAGAAGAAGAATCGGGTCGATGTCTTTGATGGAGGCTGCTGGAGGCCCAAATCAATTCCAGCTGCAACAGGCTTTGAAGCTTTAGAATCCAGCCACTCGTTCTCTTTCTTCCCCCTTTTTCTCGCAACACACGTTTTCTGTTTCATATGTCAGTCCTGTAGATCTCAGTGTGTTTCACTCTCTCCACAGATTTGCTGGTCGGTGCATTTGGCGTGAGTAAAGTTGTGGCCTACAGGTGAGAATTGTCTTACCTTTTTTTTAGATACACCCAATAAAAAAATGTCATGTGTATACACATGATTTTTGTTATTTGAGGCATGGTAGGGTTTTTTTTCAGATAGCAGTACTTAAGAAAATGTTCTAAATATATTTACATATCTACAGGACCTGTCCCATCACTGTGTTCGTACTTGTCGTACTTGCCTGTTAAACTATGTTTTTGTATTGCATTCGTGGCTTTGGATAGAGCTCTGAAATGGCCGTGGGGTCTTAAGCTTTCAATGCTAGCTCACTATTGCTAGCCTTTTTTCTAAAATCAGATCAGAGATAAAATCATGTGGATGGATATCAAATGTTTTCCTCATTAGTTTGAGTAGCACAGCAAAGACCTTTGTGTGACGTTTACCTGGAAGAATTAGAGACACGCTTTTTCTCTGATCTATGATATCACAGTAACACATTTTTATAACAGATTGCATAACAGCACAGATGTAAATGTCTGTCTCTATGATGTGTCAGCAAATAAACTGAATAGCTGGAGTCGACACGTATGGTCAACAAACATTAACTATAGACTTTTAGCATGTCTAGCCTGAGTAGCCAAAATTTCCCTTGTGCTTCAGGTCAAGTTCCTCTCAGAAATGTTTTAGTAGCCCCTCTTTTCCTACCCCAAATCCACACAGACATTTCCAACACAGCCCAGCACATACTCTCACCCACAAGGGGTGTCGCAATGTCAGTGTTAAAACGATTAGCTGTTGTGGACTCTGGTGTATTTGTGTAAGCTAACATTTCCACTGCTAATCCAGTGTAAGTGCTAGTCTCAACAGACTGAGGGCGAGCGCAGAGCAGAGACATTGGACTCATGTTAACTTGTTATTCACTCAGCCTCTCTGGTGGTTTTTTTAAGGCTCTGCATGTTTAGTTTCTGTTGGTTAAGTTGATGTAAATAGTTCCACATATAAAATGTCCCAACAACACGAGAGATGTCTTTAAAAATAGGCTTCTGGAGAAATCACACCTGTAGCTGTGACACTAGTCTCTGTAAACAGTAGAAAAGAATTTGGGCCAAACAACTAGCTTCCTACAAACCCAAATGTTTTTTTCCAACTAGCTACTCAAAAACCCAAAGCTTTTTTGGCAAACTAACTACTACTTAGAAACCCTTAAAAGTTCTTTTAGCCAACTAGCTACTCAGAACCCCAAGTGTTTTAGCCATCTTGCTATTTGTATATATAATATTATATCAGATATATATAGTATCTTATATATTTTCAACATTTTCTGTGATATTTTCCCACTGTAATAACTTTTTGGTTTATGCTAGATCACGACCAGTGGTCACCGTTGACGCTCAACTGGTTTTGACACCCAGAATTCTCAACCCTGAAGACAAGTCCTGCCACATGCCCGATTCTGATGTCATGGTCACCTGGTAAGAGTTCTACATTTGTTCTGTGCTAAATAGTAAAAGTATACACTTATATATATATTCATATACTACATGCTTAATCTGACCTCACAAAATAACACACACTAAAAACCTGTTCTTATTTAGAAGAAGTGTTTAGCTATTCGTACAGAGATGTTGGTCTTTGTATAGTGGTAGACAAAAGCATGCTGGGCCTAGCAGCTACATAATGGCTGACGGTAAGGTTTTAAAGCCATGTTGTCTGTAGTACCACATTACTGCCATTTTTTCTTCTCTGTGGTAAAACTAAGTGTTTCTGGAAGTCTCTATGCGTTCTTTCAAGCCACACAAACACACACACAACACTGCATTCATATCCTGTATGTGGACGGATATTGTGTGCCACAAGTAGTTTTGAGCCCCCTGACAGAAAAAACTAAAGTGAAGAATTCAGCAATAACAAGAGCTTTTAACACACATGTGTAATGAATAATTGATGAGTGGGCAGTAATTACAGATATCTGACAGACTGCTGGGTGGGTGGAGTTCCACTGGGGTCAAAACAGGGATCGTGGGTCAACCTCCGGGCACTTAAGTGTGTGTATATACATGGGCCTGTGTGATTATGCCTGGTGTTTACCGTGGTCACGAGGGGAAAGTACTAATGAGCCGTCGTCATTAAATTATGTAGCAGGCCCACTTCCTCCCCTAAATATGCGTTTAACACACACATGTTCCCTCTTACTGTACAGCACACACACACAATGTTGATATTTTGCTATGCAGTTGAAATCAGTGACTACCTAAAGGGTCATGGCAGGTTTGTGTGGTTAGGACACAATACACAATTCTGGAGTGTATTAGGCTGAGGTCTCATGGGTATTCCGTGTTGTTCATGAGGCGCAGCATCTAGCCGTTTATCACCAATTCAAACTCAGACTCGCTTAATGTTGTGTGAGTGTGTGTCTGCGCAGAGGGGCTAATGGGCTGTTCCTGATTAGACGTATTTAGGTTGCATGCAGCGCTGTGCAAGGCCGTGCATAGAATTGGACCTTTGGGCCATTAGGAGTGCGTTTATAAATCCCAGAGCACAGATATCATTACAGGTTCCACATAACATAAATAAAGTTATTAGCTGCATTAGCTATTAAGTGTTTTATTTACAAAAAACAACAGTGCTTGTAACATATGCCTGTTTTGTGACAGAACTGCATTCTTCAAATCGTCCGTTCTGTTTTATTTGTGTTTATTGGTTTGTAAACAGAGCCTCAAAGCAAGAGAATTGCCAACTTTAGATTCCAGTAAATTAATTGGCCGAGCCGAAGCTGGGAACATCCTGCGCCAGTGTGATACTTGATAATAGCGTGTGGGTGTTTGCAAATTAAACTAAGTAACAACTAGTTCCATTTCACATAAATGTGGGTTTCAGAATGTTCTTGGAATAGTTAAAACCATTACAGTTCATGAAAGAGAGTGAGAGTGAGAGAGCGTTTGTCCCATCACCCCATTTTCAGGAACAGGAAGTTGTTTTGGCCATTTCTTGGGCCGCTGTAATTGCTGGCCTTTGTGACTAATTGAGAGAGAAAGAGGGAGGGAGAGAAAGATAAAGGGAGAAGATAAACAGACGAGGCTAAAAGAAAGACAAATCATTAAGTTATTAAAAACTGATGGACACAGAATCCCTCATCATACTGTGAATATTGTGTATAAACATTGTATTTAAACAATCATTTGTCTTTGCTTATAAGCTGAGTTAAGCTGTATTGATCTATCTCTTCTTCTGTCCCTCAGTCTGTCAGTAAACGTGTGTGCTAAGATCTCTGGGATTGGAATTCCTAACTATGTTGGTAAGTGCATCAGTTTTAATGTTTCCACTTTGTTAAATGCATTTCATTGTAATAAATTAATAAAGTGTATTGTAGAACATATACCAATAAATGTCTTTTCTTAATGTGTTCCTTGATATATTAAAGATGAGCACTCATACATGTGACATTATCAGTGTTAATTTCACATATATTATCTCATAAACCCTATTTAAACGTTTGTAAAACAAACTACCAATGAAGTTGCAGTTAAAGACATGAATCATGAAAAAATTGGTCTTAAAGTTAAATATTTTTTCTCTTGAAACTACTGTTGGCCTCTATTGTTCACAAATACAGTTTGAAAACAGATGATTTATTATTTCTACAGTTATGAAATATCTTGGTGCTGGCTGTAAGGTATAGAGGCATTATATTGTTCCTATAGAGGCACTTATATGTGTTTATACACTGAGTACTGGGTTTGTTGGAGTGCAGGTGTGTTGAAGCACTTGTTAAACATCTGTGTGTAAGTGGCCGTAATAATAGCTATAATGGAATAAGTGCCAAACTCAGTTAAACCGATAAAAGGTACTTTCTCAGCACTTCTGAATAGGGGAGTCTGCCAAAAACTGGGTGTATACGATTGTGGACATGACGAGGAACAGGTGTGACTCTATGGGTGTGAGAAAAAGACTCATGAGTGTATGTGAGAGGGAGTGTTTGTTGAAAGCTTTATTTGTGTGTTGTTCAGATGCCCTGGTCATTAACCTCAAATCGTGCTATTTGTACAGGCCAAAAACGTGTTTGGCCCAGACAGAAATTTCAGGTATTAAGTAGGAATAAAGTTGCATGCTGAAGTAACAATAGTATGACTGTATGTTTCTCTCTTTCTCTCTCTCTCTCTCTCTCTCTCTCTCTCTCTCTCTCTCTCTCCAGCTCTGAGAATGGACCTCCAGCTGGACTGGTTGAAGCAGCATGGGGCAGTAAAGAGAATTTTGTTCATGGACTCCCACCAGTACCATAGAACCCAAAACCTGGTTCTGGGTCAAGGGGACCGCCAACATTGCCACAACTACTCTGTTTACCTGAGGGTGAGTCTTCAGTCAAACCACAGCACTAACCATCACTAGACACGGTTTATTCTTCACTTCTAAATTCTTGTTTTATCGTCTTGACTGCTGGGAAAGTTACTGTGAGCCAAAATAAGCTTTTAATACAACACAGCTCATTTGGATACAGTAAATGATGTGAGAACTAACAAATTGTCACCCCTGCATTAGTGTTTTAAAAATGAGGCCATAAAATACCAATATGCTAAAGTGATTTCTAAAGAATTTCTGGGTGTTTGATAACACGGGTCATGGGAAATATTTTCCTTTATCAGCCCAATTTGAAGTCACAGGCAAAATGACATTAAAACATTTCTAATGATTTATAGCAGGTCTAAAGTGCAAATATTTGTCGCTATGAGAACAAAAATTTGATTATATTGATGATATTATATTATATTATTATGATTTTAAATTGTGTCAACATGTTTCTAAAAGTGAGCAAAATTGTGTGTGTGTGTGTGTGTCCATAAATCCCTGTGCTTCACTGTTCATAAATATAAACACATTTTCTTTAATCCTGGAAGCTTAATTTTATATTGTTTTTGGCTCTCAGAAGCCAGCATGCTTATAAAGAACATTTGCTTGTTCTATTTAAAAACTCCATGAAATCATTTGACATCTGCATTTTTCTATCATGTGTTAATGTATTTTCATGTAACAAAAAACAAAAGTTTTGGTTTTAGTTCTTGCTTTTTTAAAAAGCTAGTAGGCTTTACTTATATTACAGCTGTTACCAATGTTTTGCTACTAGCTTCAGGTGGTTGATTTCATTGGGCCAGAGGCCTTTTTGATATTAGAAGGCATTTGATTGGACAAAAAACTGTGTGGTGCAACATGAGTCATCAATATTTTTTGGCTATTTTACTGGGCAAGAAAAACTTTTAGTTTAACAACTTTAACTTAAAATACTAGCATATAATTAAACGTTTATTCTTTCTCGCTCTTTCTCTCCTCTCACTCCCTCTGTTTTTGTGTTTGTATGCAGGATGAGGAAGAGTTTAGGGATAAATTGAGTCCCATCAGCGTGGCTCTGAACTACAGTCTGGACCAGAACTCCTCTCCTCCTGGTTTACAGCTGCGGCCTGTTTTAGATCACTACAGCAAGACCTTTCACCATGAGCAGGTCTGCATAATGAGTGTTTATCAGTGTTTGTGAGTGGCTGTGTGTTTGCCTGTGTTTGTGTGCACATTAAATAAATAAGGAAGGCATGCAGGGTCTCAAACAGAACAAAAACTGTTTTTGGAGCATCTTGTACTGATGTAAATGTAAACAGAGTTAAGGGCAAAATGCCAGATAAGTTTAGTGAACAGATGAAATTTGAGTGGAGGACAAAGCACATTTTTTATGATTTCATTTTTCCTCAGGCAAACATCCTATTGGACTGTGGTGAAGACAACATGTGCATCCCAGATCTCAAACTTTCTGCTACAATGTGAGTCTGTGTGTGTGTGTGTGTGTGTGCACGCGCACGCTATTCACTAACTGTTTGTATATTTGTTTTAATTAATGTGCTGTGTCGTTTTGCATTTATTTATGTTATCAAAGCATGTCCTTGATTTTAGCCTCATGCTCCCAGACATTCAGCAAATGTGTGGGTAATGACAAGAATGAGACATTAAAAAGCATTTGCTTTTGTCTAGGGACCGAACTGAACTGATCATCGGGGATGACAACTTTGTTATGTTGACCATAAATGCAGCCAATGAGGGAGAGGGAGCGTATGAGGCGGAGCTTCACGTGACACTCCCACCAGAGGCGGATTATATTGGTGTGGAGCGCAGACGTGAGGTACACAAGAATTTACAATCGATCCACTACCTGAAGAATGTATAGCATGATGTCATGGTGTGTGTGTTTAAGCGAGTCCTGGTGGCTGATTGGTTGAATCTGTTGCTGCAGATTTAAAGCAGAACTGGAACATGTTCTAAACATATGTCCTAAAGTTCTGCACTTCCTTAAAATTCCTTGACAAAGAATCATTCAATATTTAAACCAATGTGATTATGCTCTTAGCCACCAATCAAAGCATAATGCTCTCAGTCTAACAAATGTACAATTATTAAATCTATTCAACAACTTATGACAAACTGTCTCTCCAAGTCAATGTAGAAAATGTGGAAAAAGTCTGTGGAGTCTAGTTGATGTATTATATCTGTATGTAGAGTGGAAACTGAGTTAATGAACATAATACTTAGTAAAAGTTCCTTATATAATGTCTTCCATTTAGAATTACTGTAATCATTGGTTCTATTTTGGTTCCTCGTCCTCTTGTGTTTAGTTTATGACTCACTCAATTTCTCTTTTCTCTCCAGAATCTAGTTTGTTTTGGTTTAGTGGCTCCTTCTATTGAGAACAGGGAATATAAACATTTTATGACATGATATACAAAGTTTTGCAGCAACAGTCTAATATGTGAGCACATATCAGATGTATCAAACGGCTCTAAATTAATCCATTGTGGTTTAATGATTAACCTGTAATTAATTTCTAAAACACAAACATGGGCACTGCAATGTCTTTCATGCCGTATTGAGACCATTATACAGTTCTATAGACAGTGGTGCTCTGCTGAAACGGATTGCAAAGATTTTGATCGCTCTTTCTCCATCAGATATTGATTTAACAGATATTGAATTACCAGCATTGTAGCTGGTAATTGCAGTGCGTGTTTGAGGGCAGTTCTTAATGCGATGTGTATCTCCTGGGAACAGACTGGTTATGGTTTGACTGTGTTTTGGTGAGAGGAAGTGGTAAGATGTGGGGGTTTGATGAGATGACAGGAGAGGGGCTCGTTGATGTATGATGTGATTACTATCAGAGAATCCATCATGGTTTTCTCTTCTCTTTCTGTCGTTTCCTTTTTCTCCATCCCTTTTTTGCCCTCCTTTCACTGATTCTAATTATCAGTGAAACACTCACTGATTATATGTAATGGTTGTGTGAATCATGAATCACTCAGCATTGTATATGTGTTAACACAAAATTCATATGAAATAATAAAGAGTTGTAATCTCTCTCTTTCTCTCTCTCTCTCTCTGTCTCTGTCTCTCTCTCAGGATCTTCAGCGACTAAACTGTGAGCACAGGACAGAGAATGAAACCAGAGTTGTGGTGTGTGACCTGGGAAATCCTATGGCGGCTGATACAAGCGTAAGAAACGTGTCACACAAACAAACTGTCCATGCGTGAAGTATTTTATTTAGTAAAATCTGGTATTCAAGAAAGAATTTCAACCTAGCCTTTAAATGTTACATTTGAAATTCAAAAGGACTTTTGGATCTCACTGTAAGTGAACAGTGAGTGAAAGAATAAAACAAACATATTTGATTTAAGAAAATGCATAGAGTCAGATGCCTGCCAATGCATTGCAAGCACTGTTTCTGGCTCTTAGTGTGAGAGCTGGAATTCTTCAGAGCTGACAGCTTAAGCACACAAGTATAACTGAAAGAGAGAGAAAAGGGTGAGAATGAGTAAAACAGATATCAGTTTAGATATAACAGCCAAACAATCTGCAGCTCTGTTAGTTTAATTAAATTTAAGATGCTGTATAAAACACCTGCTTATTTATCACGCACACATACGCTCAGACGCACATTCTTGCGCACACACACACACACATACTTGCCCACACATTCTCGTGCACACACACACATGCACACACAGATCTCCTTAACTTATTACTGGCAGAGCAGGATGTATGAAACAGAAAGATTCTTTCAGTAATGAAACCAGAGATACAGTAATAGACAAGCACACACACACACACATTGCATATACATTCCCTGTGTACTAACAAACTTCATATACTCACACACACAGAAAATGTAGATAATATTTGTATAAACACTCTGAACTACTAGTGTTCAACATCCATGTATATATACGATTATTTAGAAATTTTTTAGGGGGCTATTTTGTGACATTTCAAGTTTATAATATATTTGAAATACATCAGACCACACACACGCACCTGGGTGTTCATCAGCCTGTTTATTCCTCTGCTTAAATGTTTGTTTGGATAGCAGTTCTTGTTAAACGTGGGGCAAATTGCATAATTTGACTATAATTTGATGCATAAGCTGGTAACTGCTTTACTACAGCGTAGTTTACACAGACAGCGTATGGCGGTTTATAAGTGCATTTATTACCACAGGTCAAGAGTTTATATGCACTTATAAACTATCAGAGTATCAGGGTATAGACAGAATATTAGAGCAACTCAGAGTATTCAGCTAGACTCCAGCTACTGTCAGTGTAAGTGATCAATGCTCTGTGTTGTTATATGTCAAACTGGCCTGTTTTATAGCCTGATTGTGGGTCTGGAATCGGCTTACAGTGTAATTGTGAGTGTCAGTAAGGGATGAGGAAGACAATGTAAGATGTAAAGATAGGCAGCTAGTCATGAAAGCAAGGAAAAAGGAAAGAAAAAGTCACAATTTTTGTGAAGTGATACAGTGCAGTCAGTATCTCAACAGGGTGTAAAGTGTATGTGTAAAAAAATGTCATGAGTTTGTGATTAAATTGTATTTGTCATTATTTTGGCAATTTAATGTAGTAACTGTTGATGGATAAATTTCCCACTGTAATAAACTTTTCTGTATGTACTGTACTTATTTACCAAAGTATGTTAGTTTGACTGAACATTGCCATTATTGGCATTGTGTCGTAGTTTAAATGTTAAAATATAAGGAATTTTAAGTTTAATTTACCCGAGACATGTAAAATGAAGAGAGAAAGAGAGTAGAGGAAGAATAAAGAGAGAGAGAGAGAAAGAGAGAATGGGTGGTGAAGAGACAAAGGATTAATGATGAGAGAGAGAGAGATGTTTGACTCTGACCTGTTAACATGTTCCAGATTGGGGATAAGGAGGGGGTGTTGTCATGGTGACAGGCTTCGTCATGGAGCCTCTGGGGTTAAACCCACATGGCCCAAATTATCGTGGCACCAGCCGAATGGAGTGACAAGGCCACAGATACCCTGTCTCTCTCTCACACACACACAAACACACACACACTTCCAGTATCATTACACACTCACAAAGCCCTCACACACCAACATCACAAAACAAAATCTCACCACATGGAATCAACATGTGCCCTGCAATCAAACCAAACCTTTTTTTTTGTTTCTCTTCAATGTTCTAGAACTTTCCAAACATATTCGTTACTCTCAAAGCTCATAAAAATAAGTCATAACAATGTGGTTCAGCCTGTTCATCACAAATAAACCACCACATGACCGGTCTGCACAAAACATGTTAGTCACACCACCTCAAACAGTCCGAGCCCCCCAGAGTGTCTGGCAGAGCAGCGGTCTGAAGACACAAACCATGCGGAGGAATACGCTGACCTTCTAAAGCCCGAGACTCAAACCTTTGAAGTTTCCAGTTGCATTGTATTTTTAGAAAGAACCTGTAGTTCATACATTCAGTTTAAAGGCTGCAGTAGACGGTCGTGTCACTCTTATGATGTGACTGTGGAAGTAAGTTGGCTGACAAAACTGTTGAGTCAATCCAATCATGAAAAACTACGTATACATTTACATTTATTTATTTGACAGACGCTTTTATCCAAAGCAACTTAAAATGAATTCAAGGTGTACATTTTTATTATCACTTGTGTTTCCTGGGATCGAACCACAATCTTTGTCCTGCTGACACAATTCTCTACCTGTTGAGCTACGGAAACACCCACCTACGTATAGCAGCAGATGTTTTGTTTTTCTCATTTATGATAGTTTATCTTATTTAAATCTCAACTTTCTTATATGCTAGTGTATTAAATTAACCAGTTGTTTTCCTATTACTGTGTGAACCTCCTTTGTGAGCCATAATTCTATCAAAATGTGATACTCTATAGCTCTCACGGCTGTATTCAATGTGGAGAGGAGGTTCACGATTAGTAAAATGGAAGGAATTAAATGTTTATTGTTTCACTAACTCCTACATGCTTTAGTTAATGTCTCTTCAGGGTGATACTGGATCTAAATTGTCTGCAGTTAATGACTTTCACTTTAACCAACAACACTCAGAAAAGACGATTTTCCAGAGCAGTGAATACATATTTCATTTTTCATCAGTGGGCTGATGTTTAGGGAACGTTTAGTCGAAACCTTTCGATGACACTGTTCAGAACAGACTGAAACATCTTTGACATGAATTGTTCTTTGTTTGTATCTTCTTTGTTTTTAATCGTTTACATTCTGGCCATCTTTTTGTCATACTGTTTTGGTTTTACTGTACCTCATCTTGTTCAGCTTTGCTTAGCCATTCTGTGTGTGTCTGTGCCTTTCTGTCTGTCTGTGTGTGTGTGTGTCTGTCTGTGTGTGTGTGTCTGTCAGTGTGTCTTTGTGCCTGTCTGTGTGTGTGTGTCTCTGTGTGTGTTTGTGTGTTGTTTTAATGGAAAATAGTCTATTACATTTCATTCCTATACTGTGTACCACATGTAATCAAATTTAATTGAAAAACAGATTCATGTTGTACTCTAACTACAATCTGTTTCATTAATACTTTTGATTGATAGCTGTTGTCTTAAAAGTGTAAGAGAAACACATGAACCAAGGATTTTGTAAATCCTTAAGTCTTATTTCTACACATATGCATGACATTGTGTAAATATGGTCTTTGTTTTAAACATGGGACATTCGTGATTTACCAACTCTCGAGTTAAAAAGGATGTGCAACCACAAAAAGGGACTCAGTGGCTGGTTCCGTTCTTTTAAGTTTAACAGCACTTGTTACTCTCACCCGTCTGTTATGAGGGGCTTTGTAGTATAGAGGGTCTCCGTCTGAGGAAGCTCATTTATGGGCTCCAGAGTTAGCGCATAGCCTTTAGCTAAAGAACTGGCCTTTATTAGCCATCCCAGCTGCCATTATCAGACTCATACTAATGAACTACAACATATGGACACAATTAGAGGGGGCGGTGAAATTTGCTATTTGTTTACGAAGTACGATTCCAGTGTTTAGAATTTTTCAGCAGAGCGAACAAAAAAAACAACAAAAGAGATTAACTGTATGAAAACAGACCGTTAAAGTCTGACAACAGTGTCTAGGGATAAATTATGATTATAAAAAGATACAATCTTAGGTGTCGATCTTGTGAAAGATGTTCAAAACAAGTGCATTTTGGTTATGCATCTGAAATTCGAACCCATGACCTTGGTGTTGCGAGCACCAGGCTATACCAGATGATCATTATAAATGGTGTGTTTGGGTGAGTTGTTTGTTGGGGGTGTAACAGCACAGAGAATGTCCAGACACCCTCAACACCCCCCATCACCACCTTCAACATCTAAGGCTGCACAGTGTTAATTGTGGTGGGGTTTGCCTGTATTAGACAGTGGGGGTGAAAGGGGTCTGTTCTGTTTTACTGAACACTTACAGATGTCCCCTAAGCTTTTGATGTGTTCATGTTCTCTTCCTCTCTCTCTCTCTCTCTCTCTCTCACTCTCTCTCTCTCTAGCTGTCGGTTGGTTTACGGTTTTCCGTGCTGAGGCTGGAAGATGCCCTGCCCACCATCAGCTTTAAGCTGCAGATTCTCAGGTACAGTCAATTTCACCCTTCATTTCACACAATTACAGCCGCCATAAACGTATTCTCACTGCTATTATCTATAACACTATAACTCAATCCCACTCGTACATTTACAGCCAAGCCATTGTCAACACCCCACTTCTTATGATCCCTCAAGTCGTAAAGTTATAAAGTGAACAAGTATGTCTGATGTAGAAATGTGTGTTAGGACAATAAGTCTCCAAAGCTGACTGCAGTATGTCTTAATTTCTGTTGTGTGAAGTGTTGTATTTAACAATACCATTAAATGACCCCGTAACATGCTTCATTAACACTTAAGTGTTGGGTTTAAATGTAAGATGTTAAGCTTATATTTACTGCACTGTGTTTTTAAGCTTCATCAATAGTGTTGCCTTGGTTTTGTGATCTGGGTCTTGGTAGCACCATGTTAGCACATCAGTCTGAGCTTTAGAAATGTACTCTACTTGAGAACTGTACACTGTTGATTGTGATGTTTGTTTTCCATGCGTGTAAATGCAGTAAGTGGCGTCTGTCAGTTTGATGTATGTTTTGCAGAGTCGTTCTGTAAGCAAGAACCTCAAATGTTAGTTTTTACAGAGTCAGGGCTGTACAACAGGAATCTGAGCGCTGATAAGATGCCCTGCGATGGGTCACTGACAATCGATGGCATGTTTAAAGTGTCTCAAAATTTAATCACAATCTCACAATTTTTGTGAGTCTTAATGTTTCCATTAAGTAACAAAACATTTATTTTGAAAGTTCTAGGAATGTTCAAAATGTTGTATTATTATTTTGGTTACAAGAAGAACATCAAATTTGTTTAATTCTAAGAACTTTAATTTAAACCTTTTTAACTTCCAGGAAAAGCGACCAGCAGTATTGATGACTCAAACTGCACTCGCTCCATTGGTCCAATAAAATTCTCTCTGATGTACTTGTTTTTGACTAAAATAAGGTGCCATTAGACGCAGGAAGGGGGGTAGACAAATTCCTATTACATCTTATTTATGCTGCTGCTTCCTAAAGCAAAACATGGCCAAGGACACTAGCGTGTTGTGTTAAGACAGAGGTCTAGCCTATTATTAAAACAACACTTCTCACTGTGATGTCACTCACACATACACAGGAAGTGACTTTAATGAGAACATAAGTTTGTTTTGGGGTGTCGGCCTGTGGAGGGGTGTTGAGTCTGCCAAGCTGCCCTCAGGGGCAAAGCTATGTTTGAAAAAGGAGAAGAAATTTCCCTAAGGGTTTAATCACTGAACCCTGAAGACTCCATAACTCAGAGCAAGGTTAGGTCAAACATGTGTGTGCATGTGTATGTCTGCACATGTACAAGTGTGTTGATATGACCCTGAATATGTAAGTGTGTTTGGGTGTAAATGTGTGGCATTTGAATGTCTCATCTTGTGTGTGTGTTGACTTAGCCATATACTGGGGAAAAACTGGTACCCAGAAGTCAACAAAACCTGACAAATTTTCAAGTCTCCTTTTGTCCTCAGTTTGTAAAATGTCCTCATTTGTAAAAATGCTATAAAAAATATTGTAAATAAAACGTTTTGTAAAAAACAGAAAGTTGCACATCAAGATTAGGGTTAGACTGTAGGTTAGGGGAAGGTTAAATAGTTTATAATTATCTGTGTATAAAAACTATGGAAGTCTATAGAATGTCATTATTATATGTAATATGTAAATGATTGTAAATGATGTACGATGTGTGCATGTGTGAGAGAGAGATTCTCTTGAGAATTGAAACATTTTCTGCTGACTAATGTTAGCCACATGTTGCTCTGCCCACTTAGATTTTTCACCCTGAGACAGTATAAGGAGAGACCTAGAAGGGGGAGAGATAGAGAGGAGAGATAGAATCCAGGTGTCGTACAGCAAGAGAGATGTTTAGTCTTCCAGGTCCTTTAAAGTTTTGTGTGTGTGTGTGTGTGTGTTTGTGTGTGTGTGTGTGTGTGTGTGTGTGTGTGTGTGTGTGTGTGTGTGTGTGTGTGTGTGTGTGTGTGTGTGTGTGTGT
>JBAJNP010004317.1:0-12754 GCA_036877545.1 Yasuhikotakia modesta | reverse complement strand
AGAGAGAGAGAGAGAGAGAGAGAGAGAGATTTACGCATTAATAATACAATGTAACAGCTCCCTCTTGTGGTGAAATGTTTTGTGTATTTTAAAAAAGGATGCTCCAAGGTTAAGATTTTTATGTATACATTTATTTATTATGTGTCAAGTTACAATATGGAGTCAAATGTAAAAACATTTTTTATGGTGCACTTTTTTTATTGTTTATTGTATTGCAAACTGTTAAATTACAGAAAATACATCAAGACTTTACAAAACCTGTAAACCAATGAACAGAAGATTGAGCTAAGAGTGAGACTAACTGCCCAGTGAACAGAGAAACATGCTTTAAGAATGATTATAATGATTTAAAAAATACTTAAAAACTATGAGAGAACATTAGCCAACGTTCTGAGAACATTCCCTGTACAACACATCTGTACAGACAATACAATGCGTGTAAATAACAATGACTGTTATCCCAAAGGTCATATTCTCATTCTTCTCTACTCCCTCCTCTTTAGTGTGGCTTTTTTGATCGGGCACGACCCCCAAAAGATCATGACATCTCTGACCGAGAACAGCTGACCACAGAAAAATCTACAGAGGCATGACAGGAGCCAACATGAGGAAAAAACTATCAGCAAAACATGGGATGAACAACCATGAAGATGACAGCTGAGTTCGGCTGTGAGAGTTTTGGAATCTTTGTAGAAGACTACAGATCCAAGCCTCAAAATGAACTACAGTTCCCACACTGGACTGCGATCTGTGAGCTGGACCACAGTACCACTCAAAAACACTCCTAAAGCTTTATTTAAATTCAGAAAGAACTAGAACTCAGAACTTTGCACTCTGATAGTGATGCAATATCCACAGGATCCAAAGAACCATGTTCTGATACCAGTACCTGACAAGAGGCTGATCAATACCATACAAATGTATAAGACAGCGATCCATTTCCGTGAGTTACTGATAATAAATTCTGTTGGCTTTCTGGTAGGTAAGGCTGTGATGAGACACAATGGTGTTTTATGACAACATTTAGGATTATATATGCAACTAAAGATTATATGATGTCAGACAATCATCAGCTCAGCTAGTCTGAATCATTGCACACTTCACATTGACCACGTACACATTGCAAAAAAATTCGGTGTCACTCCACTTCTACTTAATCTGGTGTTGTATTCACAAAATGCTGGTATTTATGGGAGTAACAACCACACCCTACAAATAGTTTAACATTAAATCTGTGTACCGTGTACAAAACCAAACTGATCAACTAGTTGTTGAAGCAAGACAACTGTGTGAAACAGATAAGTGTGACACTTGATAATAAAGATTTATGAGGAAATTCTATGGAAAATAGATTTTTAACCTTTACAAGGCTTGTCTGTTGTGTCATCAGCCTATATTATGGATTCACAGCATTTTCACACATTTCCACAAGGATTGTATTGATTACATATTGAAGCTTGTAAAGAATTACTCGGAAAGGAGGGATGAAGATATGAATAGACACAAACTATATGTGCAATATTAAGACATTTTTTGAGTTGTTAATATGTGTGTACACTGGCTCCAAATGTTTAACCTGAGGTTCAGGTTGTTTTGTATATAAGTTAAAATAATTATTTGTCAGACTAATTGAATGATAGCGATCATTCTTTTTTATTGTTTTACAAATAAAGGGAATAACATTATTTTGTCTTTCAGATTTCTAAATGCATGGTATGTTAGATGCAAAATGCTTGTTTATTTCATCCGTTGGACAGTTGTATGTTTTGAGTCTGTTGTCCTAAAATGTAGATTTCAGAACATGAAAATGACAAAAGAAACATTTTTTAATTAGTTTAATATGAATACTGGTTTATCTTAACGTAAGCCAATCAAAGCCTTCTAGTATATGGACCAATAAAATAAGAGCTTTTGAAATCGTGAAGTCATAATGAAATGAAGTCATATGGCAACCAATCCTGTTATATAATGAGCTCTATGAACAGACGTGGTAAATGTTTCAGTCCGTGAATGATGTGTAGTAATGTGTACCCCGTCTACTTTGTTTTCACAGATCTGAAATAAAATAGAATTCAAAAATACACATTTTCTTTCTTGAATTGATTGTTTATTGATTCATTTCTTTAGCAAATAGTCAAAAGTTCATTATTATGGGAACTTAACTAGATGCATCTTAAGTGTCTAACTGTTTAATCCAATCCTCTTTCATTTTAGTTAAACTTCACATTTCAAACTGTTGAAACATTTTAAAGATGAAATATTCACTATCTTAAGAACTTAATGGCTTTTAAATAGTCATATTTTAAAACTTCAGAAAATATATCTATAGATGTGACTTCAAATAACACGAATGTCATCGCACAGGTAAGAAAGTCTTACACATAAGAAGTCTAAGACACATATTAAGAAAGTCTAAGACACATATTACTCCACCAAGCTTTATACAAATCTGTTTATTTTAAAACAATAACTATTTATAACTATTAAGACAATTGATATTACTGGACAGCAGATGGCGTTATAATCTTTCATTGTTAACAGCCGAGGCAAAGAGCATCACTTGACCGCGGCGTGTAAATGGTTAAACTGGCGGCGTTCACTCGCTTTCTCTCGAGTCAACTCAGCGGTAACACGGAGATGCCACACGGGGGGCTTTTCTAACCACTCATCGGTGTCAGTGACATGAGCAAAACTAAGAAACACCGAACTATGGCAGGGAAGCTGGGCTGCAACGAGCCTCTCAACACTCCTGTCGCATAGACAATCCGCATTGTTGAGGAAATCAGTTGCACCGTGAGCAGCAATAATGCGAGCGGCGGACCGCAGCGGCAGGTCTGCCGTGATTGTGCTCTGCCTGCTGGGATGCGATATATGGACGGCGGCCGCTAAAACACTGCAGGAAAACAGCGATGCCAAAGGTACGACGCGCACTGTTAACACACGCGAAGCTGTGCGTTTACAAAAGATCCCGTTTGAAACGTATAGCAACTTTGCTTTGGCTTTCGATGCGGTGTTGCCCGAGCTAACAGTTAGCAGTTTTAGCTCCCATAAATAAACAAGTACCGTCTATAAACTAACATAAACAAAAACATGCATTAAAGAGTTTGTGTTTTATTTTGTTTTATTAACGCAAACATCTGTAATGTTTGCAGTTGCATCGATACCTGTTTAAAAATACCAGCAAGCATCATTGCAGCCTCCACAAATGTGCTTATAGCGGATATATGTGCCTCCAGTATATAAACGTTTTGGGACAGCGAGTCCTACAAATGTTATGATATTATTGTTTTTGCATTTAGTCAAATGATCAGCCCGCTAATGTTGTTTTAATTTACGTCATATGATATGAATATTACGTCATTACGTTGGTCTATATATTTAAGGTATTGAACGTTGTTTTTGCTTTTCTAATATGAGCTTTAATCTGCCCTGGGCAGCACAACAGGCTCCTGCATGTGCAATATAATAAATGTAAGAATGGATGCGTTATACCTGCTGATCCATATGAAACTGATTGATTTTGCACCTTATGCAAACATCAGTTTGGTTGTATCTGGTCTAATAATGTAAAAAATATCCCCTCCTGCCTTTGATAGACCCTCCCCCCCATCTCTCTCTCTCCTGCTGGTGAGCACAGGCGGCACAGATGGGTCTGTTTGCTCTCTAGTATTGAGCAGTAGACTGGCACAGTGTGTTTTCAATATGCAAAGCAGGGCTTTCCTGTCTTTTGTCCATGCTGTGCCTCTTCCTTATCATTGGTGCCTAAACTAGGAATTCTGTGTGTCTGGCCCTTGAATAATAGTTTAATATGGTCTGTAATGTGTCTCACAGTCTTATGTTTATACTCTTATAGTTTTGGAACCAGTTGCTGTATATAGTTTAGTGTATTTTATGCTACACACTTGTTTCAGTGTCAGTGAAACAAAAAGGTTTAAATCCAGATATTTCATATGTAAAATGTGTGGCTGTAGTGAGACCTGTTTTTAGAATTGAACAAGGTTTGCTGACTCATGTAAATACTTGTGTAAAGTTTACATTTAAATGATGTTGACTTTATAATGCAAATAGGTGTGACTGTGATTATATGTTTGTGATTGTGGTTGTATGTTTGTGATCATGGTTATATGATTGTGATGATATATTCCACAATCTGTAATACTGCTCTGAAACTGAACGTTTCTAGATTATGCCCATTAATTGGAGACAAGGTGAATGGCAAAAATGAGTTAGTTTGCTTTGTAGTGATGTAAAAATTACTTGTTGGAACACCACCAATGATGTAACATGTTCCCTAGCAACATCAAGCTCACAGTTTACACCAATAACATTTACACGCTGTTTTAATTTGTGTGTTTAATGACCCCCATATTGATAGTTTGGTTCATGAAGACAAACAGATATTTACTGTAAGAGTTTGTTTGTTGCCGTACATGCACCCGAATATAGAGACTAAATGGGCTTTTTAATAGTTTCCTGTAATAATGCATTTGTGCTTAGAACAATGGGGCTTAGGAAACCAGCTATGTTTCAGAGCTTGTGTGAGCCATAAAGACTGATAAAAACAGTAAGCGCTGCATTTCCTCATAAAATTGCTCATTTATTATCTCCTATGTGAGTTTCTCTGGTGGACGGATCATCCTGGATGTTGCTGTAGTGCAGAAATGCAGAGGGTGTGGCCCTGTTTGTTTGACCCCAGCATTTCAACACACCCGAGACCCCTGGTGTGCTTAATTTTTTATAGGGCATGTTTTCCGTGGACACTCAGACATTTTCTCATCTCTGATAACCTAAACCAGACCATCTCCCATGTGCCGCTGGTCTGACAGGTTTAGGCTGCATATATACAGAGTGGATTCTTATATCATTGTTAGTTAATCTGTATCTTACAGGGGCTTGTAAAGTCTTAAATCTTAAACCTGCCTTAAATACAGAGATTACAGCACTGAATGAGGCTTGATTTACGTGTGGATAATATGTTCCTAGGCCTTTATTTTGACAGTGTTTGTTTTAGTGTGTGTCTGTCTTGCATCTGTTGCATTGTGGTAGGTCACTTATGCATGTGCATATGTGTGACTTACTTATTATATATTACAGGGTAAAATTATATGTAGAGAAATGATTGTGAAAGATAGAAGAGAAGAGCGTAGAAGAGATTGTTTTATTTATAGTTATAGTTTATTTAGTTTTTAATTGGATGTTTTTTGTTGTGTATAAATGTGGGAAAGTAAATAAATGTTAAAAGTCAATGATCATAGTGATAGAAATAAAGAGAATGCGTTTAAGATCTGATTAGCATTTTGTGGGGCAGTTATATTGTGTGTTCTTGCCTGTGAAACATGATAATTCTGATGTAGGTCTGCACAAACCAGCAGTCTTTTATTTGGAAGCACAGCTAAACTGACTGAACGAGTGTGGAACTCTCTCACTGACACACACACAGACTCTGTCTCCTTTTATAGAGGGAGAGAGAGAGACGGCCAGTCTGCTAAACATCTGGAGAAGTCATTTTCCCGCAAAACGGAAAGACAAGCTTGTTTTATGTTTCGTGAAGTACAAACCTTTTTCACTTTCGGACATCTAAAATAATCAAGCAGAGCGAGTCGACAGCTTCTGAGCCAGATTGTATTACAGTTGTTATTGTAGAAAAAACACATTTCAATATCACTAAGTGACTCTTGGTGACTTTTTTTTTATAATTTTATTGTCATTATTAATGTTGTTGGCTGTTTGTACTGTGGATTGCCCTAATGTGGGATTGTATTTTAGACTTCTGTAATATAGTAGAATGTTAAGTCAACATTTTAAACCACACCCATTATTATTATATACTTTGATCACATGGCAGTACAGTTTTGATTTGTTCATAGTTTCACTGGCATTCATTGGTTTGGGGGTTTACATTATGACAAGTCACCCTATTTAATATAAAAAGGCAGTAGCTTCTTGTTAGTTTTACCAAATTGTAACTTACCAAGTTACCGAAGGATTGTGGTGTCATCAAAAATGGTGCATTTTGAAGACTCTGACTGTAAGTAAATAATAACGCTTTAGCGCTTAGCTAAAGTTGCATATGCTAACGCAAACACACACTGTAACCCTACATAACCTACACAGTTAATACAGATTTTCTGCTGAATCAATAATCTTTAAACCTTAGCAGCCAGCGCATCGTCCAGCAATATTGACTGATTACTGTCTTCATTACATCAGTCCAGGTTCTGCTCCAGGGGCTATTGATGCTCACTATCTAGGGCACATGTGAGTGCTGCATCTGTGTTGCGTATTAAAGGTCTTTGTTGCGTGTTCTATTGTAGCATCAGGATATTTAGCCTTTGAATAAAAGCTAGTGAGTTAAAGTTGACTGATTCGATTTGGAAGACATGATTATCTATTAAAGAAAAAGTTTGGCCAAAATGGAAAATTGTTACTGTTTATTCAACCATATTGATTTGAATTTAAAACAACATTATGATGTTTAAAAGCCATTTTGGGTGAGCTGTTCCTTTAACTACCTTTTTAGCATAAAGTGTAATACTAGCTGTTATTGCTAAAGCAAACAGCTGTGAGAGATGCTAAATGTCAAGGGAATGGGTGTAATTTTGGGCTGACACTGATGGGAATGTTTAACGAAGCTTCACAGCATTGTTTTGGGTGCAGAAGATCATTGTAGCCTGTCCCACCGATGGTCCAGCAATTTGCCCCCCCCTCCCCTCTGCCTGCTCCTGTTCTCCCCTGCAATGCAGCACCCTGGATAGTGTCTATGTGCGCACACCGTTACATAAGGACATCTCTTCTTATTATAGCTGGAAAACCAGATGTTGGGTGACATATCAACTCTCATTACTCACATTCTGTCAGGTAAACCAGCAAATAATGCAGATGGCTGGGCTAATCCTAAACGTGTAACGTTATAGTATTTTTCACATTGAACATTTTTTTACCTCAGCCCTGCAGACAATGAATAATTGTACAATAGAAAAATGTAGAATAAAATATATTGTAATCATAAAGCCTCGGCCAATGGCGTGATATTGGGGCGGAACTAAAGTGGCTTACTGATAAACACACATGCCAATACCAATGAATTAGCTTTCCAGGGTTCGAACCTACAATCTTTCAGATTTTTAATCACTAAGCCACTGCATCAACAAAGGTTAAAGCAAGTGATTAAATAGATATGAAATAGAGATGGTTGGACGGGTTTGTGTTTAGCACAATCTAATTATCCAAAGTGACCTACAGTGCACTAATTGCAGAGACGGTCCCTCTGGAGTAACCTGGGGTTAAGTGTCTTCCCTTAGAGCTCAATGAAGATCGAGTACGACTGAGACCTCAGTAGTGGTTGAGTTGTGCCTGCAACCTGTGCATTAGCACAGTACAGATCTGGAAAACACTGTCTGAAAAGAAAGATATTTGCAGTGTATAGAGGAAAGATGAGGAACAGTTTTGGGCCTGCCGGGCATGTAAGTGCTGGTGTCAGTGTTTTTAACAGCTCCTGTGCAGGTTCACACTGTGCTATTGTGTGTTAATAGTCAACAGATGCAGTCTGTGTTGATGTGAGGGTGGTAACACATAAACAAGCTTTGATCTCACACACGCAATCATACAGAGTCATTTTTATTTCGCTTTTTGGTTGATGTATGTAAACCAAAAGTAGGACACACAAACATTTAAATTAGTCGTGTGTAGGGTTGGCCATTTTGGTCAATACTGTCATTCTGTATAATTAACTTCTGTAAGTAAGTTGCTTGAAAATAATATAGTATTAATTAAAAATCATGCCACGGTGTAAGGTATGATGTCGTCCGTGATGTCATGGTTTGTAAAAGTCTGGGTGTTGTCACAACATCCTACTAACCCTCTAAAATATTTATTATTACATTTACATTTATGCATTTGGCAGACGCTTTTATCCAAAGTGACTTACAGTGAATTTAAGGTGTACATTTTTATGGTCATCGTGTGGATGTGTTGAAGAAAAGATGTCAGATTCAGAGAGTCAGTCAGCGGTTCCTAGCATGTGTGTATGTACAGATAAAGGATGGGAGGGGGAGAGGTGGAATCCCAAAGAGAGCTGAGAGGAAAGAGATATACTGGATTTTGCAGGACTTTGACAAATACTGACAAATACGATTGATCATTTGAGTTAAACGTTAACTGTTGTCTTTCTTCCACATGTGCACAAACGGTCTTGCTTCATTTGTTATCATTATCCTGTAGAGACCTCAAAAGATGTGGCGTTTGAATCAGTCTGTCGTGATGAAGGGACTGTTTTACAGCGTGTCATTTGTTCATGTGATTATGCATCAGTTTGCTTGTTTAAGTTGAAACAGATGCTCTATGAATTGAACATTGATCTGATCCTGCAGTCATGAAAGCTGTTTTTCTGGGAAATTGATTTTTATTGTTTGTTTCTTCAGCATGTATTGCCTGAGGGACTTTCCCTATGTCTGAACTGTGTGTGTGTGTGTGTGTGTGTGTGTGTGTGTGTGTGTGTGTGTGTGTGTGTGTGTGTGTGTGTGTGTGTGTGTGTGTGTGTGTGTGTGTGTGTGTGTGTGTGTGTGTGTGTGTGTGTGTGTGTGTGAATGTGTGAATGTGAACCATGTGCTTGTTCTGTTTTAATCTTGCATTAATGCTAAGAAATGCCTGATAATACTGGCAGAACAATATTGTTGGTTTGTAGTGAGCTATGTCAGATTTCTGTTTTTGTCAGGTCAGGTTTTGACAAGAATGACCTTCCACAGTGCTAGCTGATTGGATTATAAAGAATATTCTTTGGATATTCATCTTAAACTGGACCTTTTGATCTGATTAATCTAAATCAGCAAGTGTGTGTGCATGCGTGTGTGAGAGTGAGTGTGTGTGTGTGGGAATGGTATATAAGAGCAGCAAAGGTGACGGGTTCAGAAACAGGAGATGATCTGGGCATTAGTGGGTCTGTTACGGAGATTACTGTGGATGAAGGGATGGAGAGATGACTGAAGATGGACAGCTTTATCATCTCTGTGCAATTCTGTCATTCCCAGTAAAGTTCAAGGCAAAGGAAAATTCTTTCCATTCGTCACGGTGCCATTTCTCAAGTCAAATATTTACCTAGTGTTGGATGACTTTGTCCCTTTTAAAGTGCAGGTTAACATTTTAAAAACCTGCTTATAGTGAACACAGTACAGAGAGCCAGGCTGCCGCTCACTGCACCTGTGTCCTTAAAAATGAACAGGTGCTTTGTGTAGCTTTGTGTTTTAGTTCTTGTTAAACTATATTTAAAGTGCACTGTGTATTATATAATCTCTAACACAAAATCGCCCATACATTTCTGTCCTCAATTTAAATTTGTATGACTTCTGTTAGAAATTATGAAAAACGCTTGTCACTCTTTATCATGTTATTAGGATGAATTAAGACTGGAGATTTTGGTCTTAAAAATACAAAATGCATCATAAATAATATATAGATGGTTTTTATGATTCTTGCATAGCATAAATCTTCTAGATGCTAAATATTGTCATTATCAAGCAATGTGGAAAAATATTAAATATAGAAAAGGAAGTTAGCATTGTCTGTTTGGCTAGCCAAATGTAATAAGGTATTCTGTATCCTAATTGGTCCACGGCTGTGTGACATGTGCATGTTGTGTGGGGTGACCTGATCTCTGCTGCTTTTTAATTAGATGTATTTTTTATTCTTTCAATGTAATCAAGACATCAACACAGTTGCCAAATAAATACTGCCAAGATGACATTTCTGTTCATTGCTGTATTTTGTCTGTATAGACTCTGGACTTCAATGCATATGTTTTGCTGTGTTATTGGGGTAAACGCTCTCTGCTGCATGTGTATTTTAAGGGTCGCATGTGCTCCTGCAGTAGATGGGGTGAGTTCCTCTACACGCTGTTGTCAGCCTTTCATTGATAAATGACTGTGGACGGAAGTGACATCATGTGAACAGCATTTAAACTTGCGAGCGTACATGTGCCTCAGTGATTTTCACTGTTTTCTGTGGGTTTCTGTCGGATTTTAAATTGCTTTGAGTAGGTATGTTTTCAATCTTATTCCTGTAACGTAATTATATTTTATAATTTTTTAAAGATTCACATGTGGGGGTGTGAAATATTTCTTACACAGTAATTGTGGTGTGGGGAGATTATATTTTGTCTCAGCAACGTTGTATTCAAGACACAACTTAAATGTGTTAGCAGTGTGTTTATTTTGGATTTTTGATGTTGCTTCTAAATTGTTTGTACTGAATTCTTGAATGTTTTTAGATTATTTTCCTGTTGGTACGTTTTTTGTTTTTTTTGGTGAACAAAATTGCATTTAAAAACAGATCTTACTACCTTTCAGACATAACAAATAGTTATTTAGTTAGTTAACTTTGACTCAAACTAACACTGAAACTTCTCTGTATAGAATTAGTTTAAATGGGCTAATAGTATCTCCTAACATTTGTCTGTGTCCCCTGGCTACCCAAGAACGTTTTCCTCTCAGGGTTGTTTGTGTGGTTGGTCAGCGAAGTAAGAGCGGCATGAAAAGTTTTCCAAAGGAAGCGTGTTTGTACAGAGGCTTCCTAAGGAGCCAAAGGTTCCCACTGGAAGGAAAACAGCCCATTGTTTTCAGCAGTTGTTTCCATTGGCTGATGAAAGGATACGGCGGGGGTTATCTGTGTGATGATTGGTTATTTTTCCTAAGTGCCTTTTAAAGCTTTCCCTGAAAATGGGCAGGGGGGCCTGAAATCTTTTCACTCTGTGTAATGAAAGAGGGAAATGCTTGCTGTAATTAATCATTTTCATTGGCTGTAATCGTTTTTAATGCCTGTTTCTGCTTGGCTGGTATTTACGCTAATTGTTTTTGTCTTACTAGAAGCTTAATCTTTGTAAAGTGTAGAACGAACCGAAAAGTCATTTAATTAATGTAAAGATTCACAAATGCTTCTGTGTTTGGAATAGATTGATGCATTTTCATAGCAACATTTAAGTGTCAAAATAATTTAATAACATGAATTGTTACATTTCTACAACCACACATAAATACAACAGGACTCTGTCTTGCATTCCATTTTTTAAATTATTTTTCTTTATTTCAACAGAGGTGGCCCTGAAAGTTCACCTGAGTGACGCTAGCACTCATCAGCCTCTCTCTGGCGTCACTGTGGAAATCTTCACTAACCACACCCCTGTTGCCTCAGATACCTCTGGTGCCGATGGTAACGCCTTCATCAGGTTCCCCTATCGTCTTGGCGACCTCCT
This sequence comes from Yasuhikotakia modesta, assembly GCA_036877545.1. NCBI lineage: Eukaryota > Metazoa > Chordata > Actinopteri > Cypriniformes > Botiidae > Yasuhikotakia > Yasuhikotakia modesta. Next base: position 1,512 of record JBAJNP010004317.1, on the reverse strand, counting down.
TGTAGTCACGGCAACCAAGCGTGGCTACGTACCCAACTCCATCCCATGGCGACCAAACAGACTACCTGGTAATAACCACATGTAAATTTATCCACAAGTTCAGTTCTAAAACATTTTGAATGTAACATGCAAAGTTTAAAGCACTTGGTTCTGATTGGGCCGTGTGGATATAATTTGCATCCAGTAATAATTTGCATTTCACGTGTGTTTTTTTTTTCCTTTTGAACTACAAACAAATAATCAGATTAGAGTCAGATCTGATTTTTGCTGGCTGTCTGAACAAAGCCAGATTTCTTTCTGCCTTTGAAGATTGTGTTAGTAGGATTATGTTAGTTAATCCGTCTGTAACACTTGGTGACTAACACACTGTAGTCAGATGAGACAGGAAATAAAACACCAGAGGCGAGCTGGAATGCATAAAGCTGTTCGAAATAAATAGAATGTTCCATCAGGGCTAATGTGATTAACCTACTAATAGCGGCAGACAGAAGACGACGTGTCTGTACACTCCCAAACACGGCACACACTGAAATCTGTGGCAGGGCAGTTGCATTGTTTACCGAGACTATGTGGGGTGAAAAGGAAATCTCGGTTGTGATGCAACATGCTGAATTCGACTTTGTTCTTGTGTGTCTGTTTGGCTGCAAGTCTTCTCGTCTTTAAGTCTGGATCTGTTGCCCGAGAGAGCTGCAACTCTGATGGTGTATGATGACGTGGTTCAGATCGTGTCTGGATATCAAGGTAAATTTAACTTTTTTTAACTTTCATAAGTTCAGTGTTAAAGCGAAGTGTTTGACAATTTTACATATGAGGTGATGTGGTGTTATTGTTCTCACATGTGAGTACACATGCCCTCACGGCCTCTCCAGAGAATTAGGAGGGCTGTGTCTTAATAAACTATCCGTACAAATTATGAATGTGTCTGGAGTCAGTCGTTAAGATCATGCCTAACCCACTGGGAAACACCCGTATGTACAAATAGTATACATTCATGGTTTAAACTACATCCATAGAGGAGGCAGAGGAGAATTTAAAACAGACATTATAATGGTTCGACAATGTCAAAAATGTATTAGTCTACTAATTTAGTAGATAAGCAGACAATTTTTGTTAATAAATGTGGGTTATGGTTTGTCATCGTTACATTTTAAACATTTCATTCGAGTGACATGTTTATATTTTAAGTTGGTATGTGAATGGACTGAGTAATTCTCATGTGAAAAGTATAATGAGAATGTGTCTTTATTGTTGTCTACACGGCTCTTGAGATTTCATTCTAATTAAAGGTTTCTAAGTGAGCTTGACACCACATTGAATTGAAAGGCTATATAAAACACACACACAGCAAGAATGATGGGAATCCACTTTATAAATAAGTCCTTCTCTTTTTTTATTTATTGTTTCTATTTTCCCTGCATGTGTTTCCTGTTATCCCTTCTGCTTTACAATGTTTTGCATCTCCTTTCCTCTGTAAAATAATCAGTACTTCTGTTGTGTGTCGTCTGCTGCGTC
>JBAJNP010004316.1:0-34162 GCA_036877545.1 Yasuhikotakia modesta | reverse complement strand
ATTATTTTTTTTAATGTTCCACAAATAAACTAACTTAGCAAATGTAATAACATTTTGATAGTATATCCGATATATTAAGTTTCATCAAATTTTGATAACATTACTGCAAAAACGTTTTTGAGATAACTTTCACAGAACATTAGCCAATGTTCTGAGAACATTGCCAGATAGCTGGATATCCACCATCTCCACCAGTGCCGTTTCCCCAAAAACTGGCCGACAGCCTCCACTCAGGCAGAAACAGAACAGCCGTCAGTAGAAGAGCATCGTCTTCAATTATTAAAGACTTTAACCCTGGCTGTGATACAGCTTATTCCCCCAGCAATAAAAATCTCTCACAACTCTCTCTCTCTTGCACAGAGCCAACACAATAGATTTCAGTCTCAAGGTGGATGTTGACTGATGTAGGATCTGTCTTGTCTCTACAGTGATCTCAGTTCCTCTGATCACGACTTACCTCAGATATGAAACGTAAACAACTAAAACCGATATGTAGGAATGTTAGCTTCAACTTCAGTCAGACTCACATGATTTGGACTCAAGGGAGGGCGGGGAGATATTAGATACGGCCAGGTCACTCTTTGACTTCTTAGGCTTTTTGGGGTGGATTTGCCAGGGTTTCTCGTTGCCCCTAGAGTCCCGTCGTGTGCCTTTGTATTCTAGAGGTAGAGGGCAAAACTGCTTATTGTGCTACAACAGGAAACCATGAGAGATCAACGTTTTTGTATGTGTGCACATTTTCCTGCCAAAGAGATTTAGGTGCAGTGAACTAAACCCACCAGAGGAGCTATCGGCCCACAATGCAGCAGAACCCGACAGAGTTCTCTGGAGCTTGCCTGGACTCTCCTGCTTGGTCTGCAGGTGGCCAATCAGAAAGGGAATGGGGTGATCCGGTGTCTCAGTTATCAGCTTGGTCATCATCTCCTGTGAGAGACAAACAAAAGGTGGTCAAACAGACAGATTCATAAGCCAACACTTAAGTTTATCTATATATCTGTGAGTTTAAGTTCTAATTAAAAGTGGCAGAAATAACAAGTTTGCATTAACATTTCTTATAGATCATTAGTTTTAAACTGACCAGCTAACAATTTTAGGTTGTAAGAACGTTTTCATAATGTTTCCATTAAAGTACAAATGTTAAAACTGCTGTTTACTAACATTACCACAACATTTTTGATAACTTTAAAATAAGTTTTACAGAACATTAGCTGGGTGCTCTATATTAGCTTATATATGTTATTATAAGCTTACTTTTATAAAACCAAAAGGTTTCATCTAGCAAATATACATGCTGATTACAGGCAGTCAAGTTTAGTTGTTATGTAAATATATTTTAAAAAATACATTGGGATTTGAAACCAGGTCCTCTTGTGTGCCAAGCAAAAATAGATGAAAAAGACTTGTTCATCTTACATTTACATACATATAAAACTTGCCTAAGCGTCTACGTTAGCACTCATTGTGACCAAATGGCAAAAAACTTGATGCTAACTTAAATTAACATCAGCCATGCCAGCTTGTTTATGCCAACCGGAATCAATGGCGTATCTTTGGCCATCTTTCACTATCAGAAAAACTAATTAGGTAATTGTTCAGAGAAATATTTACAAGCTAATATGAAGCAATGCTAATCTATAGCATGCAGGAAGTTACTGCTGGAGGCTAACTGGGGGAGATGTTTTCTTGATGAAAGACATATAAACGTGTCTCTTAAACTATGAAAGTTATGTTAAAATGCAAGAAAGAAATAATGCTGGTAGGGTTCCTTAAAATAAAATGTTTGGATTTCTTCTCCAAGTATAAAAAGTAAATCAAGGCATTTCACTGCGTTTTAAAGGCAATGTGTTTTAAATAGTGCATGTCTATAAAAATCATCAAGCCCAGCTTAAAAGTAGTTCTGCTTACAATAGGAAAAGAAATTTAGTTGGTAGTCCAATATAACAGCTGGATTCTAGCTGGTTCAAGATAGTTAATATAGTAGTTAGCCACTATGTTCCACAAACCAGATTACCTTAGTAGCTGGTTTGTTGGTGATCCAAGATGGTAATAAAGATCTAAGACAAGCAATCGTGCAAAAACTCATCCATGGATGTGAATTGGATGTTTTCAACAAGGAAGCCCCTCAACAAAACAAACCTTCAGTTCTACGTTACGAGCCAGATAATCACAAATAAATCACCAAAGATGTAAGAAGCAAATGCAGTAATTACGGCATATAAGCCTCGTTGGACTAACCTAGCAACACAGGGTACATAAAAGAGAGCTGTAATTTGTGGTTTAGCAGGAAGTAAATTAAGCAGAGCTGTGTTAACTACCCAATGCTCCCCAGTGTGTAATTGCTCCTGTGGTAAACTGTAAAACATGGTGTGGATTACCTCAGGAATGTGAAGTGTTTGACTCACATCTGAGAGGGGCTTTCATGCTGGCACATGTCAGTCCAGTGACGTCACAGCCAATGAGAAACAGACTCGCACAAATAAGATCTCACGAACTCAAACCGTTTGTTCAGTAATCTAATATCTGTGTGATGGGTAGCATGCAGACATACTTAAATTTAGGTCAAAGTCCCTGAATAGAAATAAGCTTCTTAATGGATTCTCTTGCAACATCAGGATGCAGAAAAACAGGATCTCTCGATCATGCTGACAAACTGGGAGAACTGGCAGAGCGGAGGCAGTTTCAGCTTCTCTAATAGACAAACTGACTGCCAAGCTAAAGTGGAACAGCTCCGGTGAACTACATTTCCCAAACTCACTCCCACGTATCAACAAGAGAAATATTTTTATAGCTACAGTCCAGTTCTACAGCAGAATGCGGATATGTTTGGAATAGCACCCAGCACAACAGTTTCTGGCAATATGAAAAACAATAAACAAACTGATAGCAGTACTATATTCTGTCTTCACACACGTACACACACCCAAAGAATTTATATACATATACATATATATATACATACACATACACACATGTAAATATGAATATGTATATATTCTTTGGGTGTGTGTGTCTGTGTGTGTTTGTGTGAGAAGACAGAATATAGTACTGCTACCAGTTTGTTTATTGTTTTTCATATTGCCAGAAACGGTGTATATGTATATATATATATATATATATATATATATATATAAAATAGTTCTTGGACAAAACAAGCTATAATATGCACCAAACAAGCAATATGTAACAGATGTACCAGATCTACAAGCAAAAAGTCAAAACTAGTCATAGTTGAATAAGAGTGACAGCAGCAAAGGCTTGTCAAGCAGTGACACAAAAAAGCAGTGAGAGATGCCAGCATGCGACAGTAATTCCTGTCACTACCAGCAGTCTTCCATCAGCTGCGATACTGTGCACAGTATGCAGATTTTCTGTATGTACCAAACATGCTGATGATCTACTGCATCTGCCAAAATGTGCAGCACACAGCAGAGCACAGTGTGCAGAGTACGATATCCCATAATGCAACATGCTCGATTGGAGCTTCTATTATTAGTGTGATGAATGAACAGGTTACATTATTAGCATTATCAGCTATCATATTTAACATTTCTTTCTTGGATATAATCACGTTGCCAAGTGTTCTGACATTTTTAAACAAAATTAGATTATAAATAAAAATATTGTTTACCGTGAAAATAGAACATTTATCTGAAACATGTCTCAATACATAATAAAAACACAATAATCCACAATCAAACACATAAACACAAAGACTATCATCATACATTTAACAGGTTACTGTTTAAATACCATTTTTTAAATACCAAAACACACTAGGCAGCTTTCAGTCTACACTGCATATAAACCACATGCAGGTATTTATTCCAGCCTCTCACACACGTTCCCTCTTAACAGTTAAATGTGTTTAATTATCACATGTAAAAAGGCTCAATTGCTCCTAATACCATCTGTAATTAAGTGTTTTATATTCTATAGAAAGTGCTTTGAAATGGAATTAAAGTGGTTAATTAAACCGACCAATAGCTGCTGTTGTTCTGTAGATGACTTCTGCTGGTGTCCTTGAAGATGGTTTGGTGGCAATTCAACGCAGTAAATCTGAGCGTATATTTGATGTTTGCGCACTCTGAATTACAGCCGTGCGAAGAAACAGAAATTGGATATAATAAAAGTTGACTGTTGCTATGGCAATGATTTATTTAATCTGGGCTCACAACCTTTCCATTAATTACTCTTAAAACTTAGGCCTCCTGCTGGGGGGATGAATAATATATGATAATATTAATGGGCATTACATTATATATCTTGCTCTGTCTACAGTAGTAACATAACAACAATGCAACAGCTACAGTATCTAGTAAGCTGGTAGTTTCAGTTACTGGCATTACACAACATTAAATCTGCCCTGAAAAAAAATCAACAAAAATAATGACTTACATCCTGTTGGTCCATTGACGCTATAAAAAACTGCGAGTGAGTTTCCTCCAAAACAATTGGACTTTGGTTAGCTATGGTTTTTGAGGCAGCCAATCACAAGCGACTATTGGAAGGAGGACTAACCAATGAAATCTGAGGTCTCTCACATTTCCCATAAACCCAACATTTACCAAAAACAACAAATCCCTATTTAGGGATTAAAATACTATTATTTATTATGTTTTTAGATCATTGTATGCTGACAAACCAATTGTTAAGCACATATAGATGCATTAAGTGATTTTAATGTTGCCACTGTTGATAAAACTGTGTGTACACAGCTGAGGTTTTGATCAGAGCTCTTATGTTCCCTGTGTTGCGTCACAGCAGACAGACGTTGAATGAACGCTGGGTTCTGGATGAGTTCCAGCCCTTGAGACGAGAGGTGAAGGAAAGAAGTGCTACAACTGCAGGCATCAACTCACAGACATTCTGTCTGTCTGTCTGTCTGTCTGCCTATTAAATCATTTACACATGATAAATCATGCTCCTGTAGCTCAGCTTGTAAAGAACTGCATTAGCCATGCAAAGGTTGTGGGTTCTACTGACAGTCAAAAGTTAAAAGCACAGTCCATTTCTTGCAGTAATTACTTTGGTCCACACAGTGAAGTGAGTTTGTCTTGTACCGTACGCAGGACACTCAGAGCAAAACTCAACAGAGGGGAAACTCACACTACATAGACGCTTTGGATGTCTGCAGGTCACAGCTATGATAATTAGTATCCAGACTGCCAAGAAAAAGCTATAAATAAAGATAAGGGAACTCTCTATTTCCTCTCTGTTATCTAAGGGGACTCTCCATTTCCCCTCTGTTATTGACTGTTGTGCATATGTTTCAGCCCCACTACAGCAATTAGCCAAGTCTTAACAAGGCTCACATAGCCTTACTATTATTCTCATACTTAATTTAAAGGATGACTGTAAGGGAACCGAACGTAACCCAGCGGCCCACACACGGACCTCATTAACACCCTGTTAACTTAGACAGATATCAGTAGCCATTGTGAACTTTAAGGCTAAAACTTATGATAGTTTTTTTACTGACAGGGTAACAGAGCAATTCATATCAATCCAGACTGTACAGTGCTTGAGGTTTCAATTGCCCGTGGCGGCTGTCAGCTTCAATTACAAGCGGGAAATGTGATGATTCTCCAGCCAATTGATTTTATCGATATTCCGTGTGCTGATGTAGCATTCAATTTGTCACCAGTGGGAAGCTGAGAAGCGCCGTAATGACAGTTTCAGCTCAACAAACCCAGCGCTCACATGTCTGGAAATACTGGCTGGTCAAAACACATGAAAGCTGGGGTCAACTTGTAAACCGCAAGCATGTTTATTATTCATTACATATTTTGTAACTGCTTATTTTAAACACCTTTTGTAATACTTAATTTTGATTAGTTAACTACAGAATTATGTGGCTATGCATTTATAATACTGCTAAACTGTATATCTGACCATTGCCCCTGACAAAAAATCTGTTTGAGCGTCTTGACCAGCCCAACAGAGCAACACTGTCTTAGCCAATAACGTGAGACTGGGGCGGGGCTATCTGTCTGACCAACCAATGGCAGACAGTTTGATTAACCAGTTTAAAACAGTGATTAACTGCTATTTTGATGACATAAGGAGCACAGAAATTACACACTACAGCTTTAAGAAACAGGAGCCGCTTGAATAAAAGCAGAAATTACTAAACATCTTTTTAGCCTCCACTACCTCACAGCACGATTTCCATGAACATTAGCTGACACTATTTCAGAAAGGTCTAGGCTGGAATCCTTTCACAGGAATGGAGCTTAGAAAAAGCTGAGCCACACAAACGCTCCAAACGCTGCATGGCTTTTCTGGCGCCCCTTGACTTGTACCCTTGACTTTGGATGAAGTGCTCGGTGACATCAGAGATGAGATGTCGGGTCAGTCCTTTCTACTGAACAGAAAAATCTCAAAGACTCGATGATTATACACACCACTAACACTTAACATGCATTCATAAAAAACACAATATAAGAAATACATTAAGGGACTTTAAACATGTAGACAGATACTCTTAAGTTTCTGTCGTTGAAAGATTCTCCACCAATAAACTGTCATGTCACATTATTAAATTCAATTTAAACTTTATTGCTTGGCTAGCCAGACATGCATGGTCAAATAAAGTTGTGAGATATCAAACATGATTTGATTTTTATCACTTAGCTAATAAGGTTATTATCCAAGCTAATTAATTCTTTAATCTTTAGTCAGTAAATTATAACAAGCACAGCAAAAGAGAAACTGAAAACGAATACAGCTAACCTTTTTTGGTTTCACTTTTGAATGGTTTTGGAAGTTGTTGTGTGGAAGCACAAAACAGCAAGAAAATATTTATCACAATCATCAATCTAAACAGGAATTCAAAAGCATTTTAATCACACATTTAATCAGCCCAAGTGCGAGACACACCAGTTCAGTTAATAAAAGTCAGTAGGACCTTTTAAACACCTAAGAGAATAATGTTCTCCTCTCTCACAATGATAAAGAGAAATCTTCTAAAAATATCACACAGCTGGACTGAAGGATAAAGCAAAAAGGTCCCTGCCTAAGTCTTTATATGGCTTAACAAAGTGAAAGTACTGCATGAGATAGATGCTGAGACTGCACAAACCTCCAGCCATAACAATAAGCCTCTACTTCATATAAACACATGCACTAGCCAACAAAAAAATATGCTAATCACATATGTTTCAAATACACAAACTGCTTCTGTGTTGACGCCTGTGGTTTTATCGCTGTATTCTAATCAGACCTCCATCTGCCCAGACTACAGTATATTGTGAAAACACAACGTTCACAACAGAGACCTATCATGTTGCCGATTCCAAACACTTTACCCCTTTTATTGCACTGTCTCTAACCATTAGACTTTGTAAGGGGCTCTGTGATTGGCTATTGATGACCTGTTTTCCTGTTCCTGCTCTAAACTTGTTCTGGTCACAGCTGAGCGGTGCAAATAATTACAGCTATTGCCCAGAATCCCATGAGCTCGAGTGGCAGAGATAGTCACAGATAAAGTCACGCATGTATTTACACAAACTGAATGCAAATGATGGATTTTCACTGAAAGTTGTACATTCATGTGCAAATATGCAAAAAGAACTATAATAGGAGCAACAATATATCTTAAAATAACATACTATATGTAACAAATATAATGACTTTACAGAAAAAAAAAATATATATATAATATATATAACTGAAAATACCTTTTTTACCAAGCACAGCATATATAAAATTTAAATCAAAAAGAATCCTCAGTGAATATTATCATCTTCATTGTCTTTATTTAAAACACAATCAAAAGGCTAAAGAAAGTTTCTCTAGGAAACCTCAAGCTGTTATAAATAAAAATATCTCCACTATTTTGTGCAAAAGAGTGTAAATACTAATATCTGCACAGCTACCTAAAACTCCACACAATATGTGATCCTTCTGGAAAACAGCACAGCAAAGCCCTTAATGTGTTTAAAACCACATGTAATTACATTCATTTGAAGACATATGAATGCTGCAAGTGTTGTTGCACTGTTATATTTATACCTTTTTTCAGAAGAATTTTCTGATTAATTCAAGCGCATCAGAAAGCCTGTTGTCTCTTGTCCATCATTTCTACATCTAAAGGGATTGTTCAACTAAAATAACTTCTATGGCATTATATACTCACCCTTATGCTGAAAATAAAATAACTTTATTTCCTCTGTTTCAGCCTCAGGTACTATTCACCGCCATTGTAGGAAAAAATGAGGTGTTCCACAGAGGAAAGAGAGTAAAACAGGTTTGTACGAGTAGACGATAACAGACTTTTGATTTTTGCATGCACTGTCCCTTTAAGTGAACCTAAAAGTTTATGAAAACTGCTGTATAGAGAATCTACTAGCACTGAGAGTGTGACAAGACAGTATAAACAGCGAGCGTAAAATGCAAACAATAGCTGTATTTTACAGTGTGAAAGCTGCACTAAATAAGCATATATGTGACCTAGTGTGAGCATGTTTAATGTATCATATTGACATACAATACCACAGAGTATAGATCGATGTTGTCGTGCCTTAATAGTGAAGGTCTTACTCTTTAAAGACCTGATTTTAGTCTCTAAACTTATGTATACGTTTACATACAGTATTGACCTCAATGTAGGTTTACTTGGGCGCCACTCATATTCAAGCCCTGCTAAGTAGCTCATACTGTTTTTATCTTACAGTCTTTGTTGTTGTATTTAAGCTGTTACAGTAAATACAGTTACAGCAAACTCAGAAGCACGAGTTTAATTCAAAGCAGTTTTTTTTTACAGCTTTCCATCCTAAGCAATTCTCTTTCTCCTCTGAAATACTTCAAAACTATACAGCCTGGACAATAAGCAAGCAAGCAGACAAGGCGCGTTCATGTGCGGGTCGCTCCGCGGCGCCGCTGTCCATGGTACCGGGTCACAACCGCGCTGCTTTTAGCTTTATTGCTGTTTAATATGCAGCCCATGCGCGCAGTCCCGGCTACTAGACAGTTGATACATCAGCAATTTGACTCATATGGACTGTATCATTATATGGATATAATGGCAGGGCTGGATGACAACGCTATTTATTTCACTATGGTATGGAACAGAGAAAGTCATTTTCTGAAGGTTACTTTACGTATTAATGTAATGCGTAAAAACTGTCTATCACATTCCCAGCTATTGATGTCCTAATGCCACATATCCAATATTGGGTAGCTGACTGTGCAAAAGTACTCCTATAAACATTCATAATGTAGTTTATACATTATATGATGAGCCAAAATGATGCATTACAAACTAAAGCACTACAAACAGGGACTGTTTGGACGGATCGCATAGGCCAGATTTAACAGCTCCCAAATATGTCAGCATGGAAAACTATGTTGCAGTGCAGAAACAATGACATACACCAGTTTGGGTTACTGGAAGAAAGTGTCCACTCAGCAAAAAAACATCTTACCTTATTTTACCTCATTTAACCTCATCTATCTATCTATCTATCTATCTATCTATCTATCTATCTATCTATCGAGACCATGCCTGGGTCGTTATATATTTTCTTTAATGCACATTTGGCTCTATATCAAATTCATCAAAATACCATCTTGATTTTTTGTTATTTAAGAAACACTTTCTCCTAAGACAGACGTCTTGTTTATACAGCTGCAACTTAAACTAAATTTTAAAAAGCATTTCCCTGAAATGTACTTTCACTTCTTTCGACGAAAATGCAACTAAATTCATGGGACACAAATGTTGCGCTAAAAGGCGCTACAGACTTCGATGTCAGTGCAGCACAATGATACTTTATAAACCTTTGACATGTCAAGCCCGTGATTTAAAAGTTGAAGATATGAGCATCGTACCTCAAACAAAGGTCCGATTTTGTTCTTCTCCAGGTATGACTGTATTCTCGACTGCTGTAGAGACGCCATGGAAAATGTCTTGCATTGAGGAGCAATCGCCGGAGATATCGCTAAATATTGGCATTCATCTTCAAGCTGAACGCATCGATCCTCAAACCGAGGTAAACCGCGATCAAACACACGGGAGAGCGAGCGGATATCCAGAGCTGAGACTTCGGCGTGTGTTTAAGCACATGCTTAAAGTAGCGAGGTTTGTGTCCTCCCCTCCTTGGGTTACTATCTGATGGGACTATCCCTCCTCTGGTCTCGGCAGAGTAGCTGGCGACGGCTTCCTTCCAAAGCCAATGAGAAAGATCAGACCCGGAACCAATCCTTTATTCATTGGCTGCTCCGAGGTCTGAGAGACCCGCCCTCATTTTTTACCTGGGGTGAGTCCGGGTGTAGCATATGCATATATATTATAAGATAAATGCATGCATTTTTGCATGCATGTAATGCAATAAAACACTGCATCTCATGTGCTTCAGTATGTGATTTCACAAATGTTGCCATCATTTTTTTGTTCTTAAAGTTGCATCTGTAAGGTTTGCCTCTCTATCGCCACCTCTGTTTGAAACATACAACTGCAGGTTACTTTATGTACTTTGGTGGAAGTCAAACTAACCCAAACTGGCATTTCCTGGAAAACTGGACCCGACAGCTCAAATTATAAATCATTATTTTAAAATCGCTCTGCAAATCGTAAGATAAGACGATTGTGTTCAACATCAATCTGCCATGTATTTGCTCAATAACTAATTTTTGTTCATTTTTAAACTCAAAACTGTACAGATTGCAGCTTTAAAATAATCCACAGTTCAGTAATTTTCAGAGGTTGCGATTTAAACAGACCTCTACAAAACCCATCAATTTGTTTGTCTAAGATGCTCGGCTGCATGCAGAGGCCATTAGTAAGATTTCACACAACTGTAACTGTTTATACCTGCAGCACATTTGATGGATGACAGTAAAACACAGAGCAGCAGAGCGATGCTGCGACTCAGTTCATGGATATTGTCAAAGACAGAGATGTGATACTTATGCAACATCTCTGTTGCCTAAATCTTTAGTCTGTATTCACAGGGCCCTGTCCTAAAGCTGACAACCACAACAGGACAACACATTTAATTTTTAAACACTTTATTTGAAATTATTACAATTTTTTGCAGGAAAATCAACCTGGTTTTCAGGATAGGAGGAGGACATGCATTTGGAAATTCAGACATGGGTTAGTTTTATAACAAAATAAATAACTGTTTTTAGGAAGAAACCTTTTTACAGTAATTTTTTCATATGGATTTATTTGTCTACTTGTCTGCTTATCTCAAGAGCCCATCAAGTGAAATGAGAAACAGGTTTTCATGGTTTTATCTCTTTCAAAATGGAATTTATGAAGTTAATAAACGTTTCCTGTTTAAAACAATCTTGCATAGTAACGGCTGGTTAATTTGTTATTTTAAGCAACACTAAGGTAACATGTAACACAATAACTCCTGAGTACTGAATATTTTATTGTGAAGACAAAAATCAAACACACACACACGCACACACACACATATATAACTACATAAGTGACAAAATAACATATATAAAACATAACACTGATTAGCACAATGTTGTGTGCATGAATTTTCCAGTATGCCATTCTAGATTCACTGAGACTGCAGTTCTGTTACTGCGACATTAGCTTAATACACTATGGTGTTAATAAACTCAAGCGACCTAATAAAATGGAGGCCAAACCGATATGTACGTCTGAATGTTTTGGACTTCTATGTGAATTGATGACTGATGATAAAATTAAACATTTAAACAAAGCAGAAAACAAAAAGCATACAGTCAAAATAAAGCCTCTGAATAATAAGCCAATTCTGTTTAAGACTGAATATAAAATATAAACTATTAACAAACGTTAATGCCTTAACACAAGCGATACAGGAACTAAAGCACTGTGCAAACTTTTTACATTAAAAAGTTTTAAAACAGACACTCAGCCGGGAATCAAACACCCGTTAAATGCACAATAAGAAAGAATAAAATAAAAAAATAATAATGGTGCCTTCAAAAAGCTACAGCTTGATAGAAGTCAATAGATATTATATTGGGAAGGATTTGAGTTGACGGGTGACTGATGCGTCTGAGCAGGAGTGAAGACGGACAGCCAGACCTTGTCCTTAAATGGACTGTGTGTGTTGTTACAGGTCCGGATAAGAGCTGTTGTAGACGTGGATTCAGGGGTCACCGTCATGAGGCGGGGGCTGACACAGCTTGTACAGTCTGTTAATGGAAATAAAGACAGCGTTACAAAATGTATTGACAAATTTCACAAATTGCAATTTTACAGTTTACAGTTGTGCAAATAAAACATAGACACACACATGATAGAACATATAAATAGATGCTTTACAGCACCTAAAAATATGCATTACAACATGCATAAGAATCATAATATTTAGGTTTAAAACACCAAGGTAGAACGTCATATGAATGCAGTTAAAGTAGGACTACATAATGTAGTTCACACTAATGTAGTTTCTTATATAATATTTGTATACTACAGTAGTGATCTGTGATCAATTTGGCTTTCTATTTTCATTTATCATTCATTTTCATTATATTATAATTATTAAAAAGCAACATGTTCATGGTCATAAAGTAAAACAGTTTGTCTAAACAAGCTAAATACTTTTCCTTGCTAAACCTCACTGTAAGATTCTTGTTAGGTAATTATAAAGTCCTTTATGTATCTTAATGTGATGGTTTTATTTAGGTTAAACAGCTTAATATGACTAAACATGTCTTCATTAGCAATTAAAGTTATTTAAAGATATAAGAACAGAGAGAAACAGCCCTTAGGTAGGAAGTGCATGAATTCACCTCACTGAATATTACAGTAGTGTTGTCCCTGCAGAGAGAGCATGAGCTGACATCTTAAAAGCTCAGTCCCTTTCAACACACACACACACACACACACACACACACACTGCACAAGTCGGTACAGCTAACTCTGACTGTGACTTTCCACATACATAATGACTTTTACCCTGTATATTTTACTGTATATTTTATTCCCTAATTCTATCATTTTTGCCACAGAGAAAAAAAACCTAACACACACAAATAAATACCTTACTTGAGAAACCCAAAAAAGAAACAAATGTGACTTTGTGCTTTATGAGTTTCATGCGCATGTTTTTCTGCGATGCTGTTTTCTACACTGGGATAAATGCAACATAGTGAGAATGCTGTGCTTTTTGTTTTGCAGGGCTGTACTGCAGGGATTTATCTGAGGAAAGAATGCTGAACAGAAGCATCTGTTCACAAATTTCAAAAGCAAAACTGTGGGCCACTAATTACTGTGATATATTATGTTTGAAAGACATTTCAGAAAGAGGAAATGCATTTTCAATGGGTTTGCATTTTGGAACAGAAATGTAGCAGTAAATGAACAAGCAAGTTATGAAATTCTAGGTGAGTTTGACATAATAAATGTGCCGTGCAAAGACATAAATACTTAAGTAAACGTTTAGAGTAAACCAATCACTGCACTATGATGGTATTATTATGGCATATTGTTACATTTTGAATGTGAGGAGAGATATTTAAGTGTAAAAGTTTTTGGTATTTACTCAAAGCAGAAAACATACCTGAGGCTGAAATTATTTACTGTACATAAGAAAGTTCAAACGCAGTCTGTATGTTACGCGGTTCAGACCAAATTAATTACAGAAGTTGAAAACTGAGTTAGAGGCTTAACAGCAAACCGCTAACCCAAAAGTCAGAACAATTCTGAAGGGCTGAACATTTAAATATGAAAATCTCTGACCTGTGGCATTTAGGTCCAAAACGATTTCATGCACATTTAATGGAGGGTTAGTCAAAACCACAGTGTGAATGTCAGGGAAACTGTGTGTGCGTGGCCCGGTCCGGTTACCTTGGCGCTGTTGATGGCGTGCGGTCTCTCACTCCCAGGTTCTTGGCTGAGTTCTGTACTCTTGCTCCCTGAAAAAGAGCCATAATTATACATGACTTGCAGGCCTGTCAGAACGGTTAAGCTTTAAATAAACATGAGCATGTTCTGTGTCCAGTAGGTCAAAGGTGAGAAGTCTCAGCATTTACACAAGCCAACACTTCTTAATTCTAAGAGACAATCAGTATTAAAAATGTGGACCAGAGTGATGTAAAATTTAAAGTACATTTAAATGTATGTTTTCATACAAAAAATGGTCAACAAATGAACATATAATATAGCACTTAAATGACAAATATATACTAGAAACAAATGCCTTTTTTCTGTATTATGTGCAAATGTATGCAGTCTCCCCTCCACTGAAGAGCTTCATAAATCCAGCCCACTGAACCAGACAACCAAAATTATTGGAGATCCATCCCACGCCCATATTGTATATCCACTGACTGCACAGACGCACCTTACAACTTAAAGTGTCCCATTTAAATCACATACACCTCATGCTTTCCACCCACCTGCATTATATTGTGCATTATATTGTATATGTGACCTGCGTTATCATCTGAGTCACTTTCACCCAGAAACATATTTTGATGAAAATATTTAATCATAATATTGATGAGACATATTTAGCATGAAAATTCTCACAAATGTTGGTGAAAACCTTTATTTTTTTTAAATTAGTGTTTCAAAATGTGTTTCTGAGTCAAAGATCTATAGCAGATCACATTGTTTTCTGTATTAAAATGCAGAGCCATTAAAAGGCCCCCTTAAATTTTTATCAGTGACCTGCTGTGAATTATAGTGCATTTCTTATGTTCCACTGTGTACACTGTAAGCTTTTAAGTTCCCTACATGTGTTGTGTGATGTTTCTATGTAACCACATCAAACTCCTGCGCCAGAAATATGCTGCTGTATTAAAGTGATTTAGATTCATAAAATCGCTGCTTCAGAATGAATCTGCATTGGTTGGAAGGTCTATTTCTATGTAATGTATGTCGTTGCCTATTCCTATTTCTTTCAGCTGCTCACCAGCCACAAGAATCACCTCCAGCTCTTCATCAGTTCTCTGCCAATCTCCACAGACAGCAGAGCTCATGACTCAGAGCGCAGGTGAAGTTCTGCCAGCCGGCTGAATCTTTGGCTTACAGGCCGAATCTGTCGTCATGGCGCTGGTCTTGTCAAAAGTGTTAGATTGACCTGTTTGTGGTCATAAATTCAGACATAAATACATACTTGTAGAACATCCTGATCATTCTCCAAGACTTAGCCTCCCTAACGTTGTATCTCACAAAGGCTGTTTAACAAACGGAGCCCTATTACATCAAATTGAAAAATGGCTACTGGTGCTTTCACGAAACAATGGAAACGCACATCTTGCGCTTTTCCCAAACATTCGCCGTTTCTACAAATAGCTCTGCTATCTCAGTTCAGCTTGCCGTGAGGTGTCTGGGACAGGTGCGTCAGAACCGGGCCGGATCAGCAGGGGAGGAACTTTATTCCTGCTTCACACAGCAGAAACACGGCTGGGGGAAGTCAGCTGTGATTGCGAGTGCAGAGTTAGCACGGACGAAAGGGCAATTTCTGCCCCTCGTTCCAGAACAGGCGCTATCTTCCTGCTCTTTGAGGTTCTGACTGGTAAGGGCACCAAGCATGGGCAGCACCACGGTGTTGTCCTGTATCGTGACACGATAACATCAGCAATTACACCATCAAGTCAAACATCCAAACTGTGACAGTTTCAAGCGACCGTCTCCCAGAATGGCTGCGTGGAAAAAGTACAGGGAGGAAAACAGGGAATAAAGAGTGCAGGGTATCAGTATAGCCAGACTTTGTCTGTAGACACAGAAACATTTATCCAACGATAACCTGTTCCCTGTTCTAAATATACAATTATCTCAAGTCTTGCAGTTCAACTATTTTGTGCTGTTACATAGAAACAGACTCTATTCATCAGTGTCTGCTGTTGTTTCCCAATGAGTTCTAGGCATTATGATGGATGAGTCTCTTTTAAATCTGACTGTGAGGTATGAATCACAGTGAATAATAATAAATAGTCAGCTAGGGGGAGCTCTGATGACAGGCTCATATTTATATTCATTAAGTCATTTTTGCGCCCTGACCGGCGCAGGTAAGGATTAATAACACACAGGCAGCCCAGCACATTAAAAATCATACCAGACCATCAAGCATTGTAAATTTCTTTCAATGTTAAAAAGGGAATATTTCACCCCAGTATCAATCATACGTTCCCAATGTCTGAAGCTATATGACAAACACGTGTTGTGTGAGACCAAAATTCTTGAAACGCTGTTTAATAAACTCTTGATCTGTTTTTCCTGCAGCTCAACTGCTAGAACATTGCATTAACAGCACAATTGGTTGTAGGTTCGATTCCAAGGAAACACATACTGATACATAACATATAGCTTAAATGCACAGCAAGTATTTTGGATAAAACCGCCTGCCAAACAAAATAAATGTTCCAATTTTTATTTCCTTTGGAACACAGAACTTTAACATCAAAGGTTCTGCTGAAATGTAAATAGATACGCATTATCAGATAAAATTACATATAATGTTAAACCTTTAAACAAGTCATTTTTACTATATTGCATTTTCTAAATATTTGACTATTCATTATTCCCTCCCATATTTCCTCACAATGTGACCGAAAATATGCTTTGAAGGGCTCACAGTTTTCCAGGTTTTAGCTCATGACTCAGAGCCACCTTGAACTAAGAATCATTCCTTCTGAGATGATGTGTCCACCATCTTGTCCTTCTATGATATGAGTCTCAGGGTTCTTAATGATATAGAGATGAGAGCCTGTCAGTTTCATCCATAACTTCATGAAGGACACTTCAAGGAAATGGGCAGAGAAAGTGACTAATCCTTCACCTTTACAGTAAACAAACAGTTGAGAGACAGTGTTAGAACAAACGTCTCCCTTCCTGCTTCCAGGCTAGTTAACCGGAGACTGTAAGGGCTTATGCTAATAGCCATGTGGAAAACCAAAATGAAAGCATTTGAATCAGCCAGTTAAGCTTGTTACAGTTCCCAAAATAATTAAACAAGCCTTTGATAAAATTAAATCCTCCACAAATTGAACATGGTGGCCTGGTAGTATTTTTTCAAACCACAATGGCCAATAAACTGGGTCAGCAAAAAAACAACAACATCTAAATCAGAAGTCAACATTAGCTCATCTGGACGTGACCCTTCGAAACCAAACCATGTTTACAGCTATAAACATGAATTCATGGAAAGTGATAGGTGGATGCTGGTTAAATGCTTTTAAGAAGTCCACAAAGATGGTAATTGTTACAGAGCGTAAACTTTACAATATACAAAATAAACACATATAAAATATATAAGTTAACAGAACATACCTGCTTCCTCATGACATCAGTGGCCTGCATGATGCATCGTGGAGGCAAGCCGTGATTCCGGGCCAGAAGAATCGCTTGTTCCAGCGTGACGCTCAATGTGCAACTACAGGACAGGAGAACATCACATGTTAGCAACATTTCACCCCATCATCACATTTCAAAGGTAAAAATTCCAGCTGAACTAAATGTATATCATAAAGCTTGGTTATTGTGGAAAGAAGAAGCGCAATTATGCATGAGGTAACAAGTCTGCTTTTCATTTGCCTTTATTTATGGTCTTGGTTTAGTTTCCACTAGCCATGTTCTGATGTAATTAATTATATACAGACATTTTTAAATAAATAATTTACTAAATAAAATGGTGAGATGAAACAAATACTGTAGAACTGTGATTACAGAGCTGAAAAAGTTCTGACTGAGCCTCTATTAGATAAGCTGTTGTTTCACCATGGTCCTGTAATGCTATCAAAACATTGTTCTGTTTGTTCAAAGCCTACCAACTAATTAAACAAAGCAACACTGGCTCAGCCCATGGCCTGGGAATGGGGCAGGGCTATCTGTTTATTCAACCAATAGAAAATAAGCCACTATCATCTGAACAGACAGTCAACAAGACAGCATGACCAAACAGATATGAAAGTTATACACTTAGATTGTGTGCCTGTAAAATAATAGTGCAATAAATATTTGCCAAGGTGAGCTATTATACAGTAAAGATCTGGCTAAAATAACTAAGGCTAAAATAACTTTGTGCTACAGCTAGACAAAGTCAGTTAAAGGTTTCTGGGTCACAAAGACTTAACCCTTATCATCATTCTGAACATACAGCGTGAAGACGGAGTGCATGTATATAAAAATGTATTCATCTGTAAACAAGATATTTTTGCCATCTGCTTGTGTTTTAGGAAGGAAAGTAACATTATTTTTGTTCATACTGCATTCAACTCATTTATTTCAAAAGTAAAATTTAATTTCGCATTCAAAAAGCTAAAGTTTATGAGCAACCCACTAGACAGTCAATGAGCAGCGTCTGGGTCAATAAGACCTAATCCAAATGGGCAGACTGAAAGCTGACTTCTTCAGAGTGAAGATACCCAACTGATTTTAGATTACAGGGAACATAAGAGAATATCTGATGAACAAAGAAGCAATCATGAAGAAGTCAATATCTGGCAACACACTGACCATATATCATCTGTAATACACACACACACGCACACACGTACACACGCACACATGTACACATGCAAACACACACTCACACCACACACACACACACACACACACACACACACACGTTTATCAATAATTCTAAGTGCACCAAATTTAAATAAACTAAAATGAACCAGTGAAGTTTAGGCTGATATTCAAAATTTTGCCTATAAAATTCATCAAACTTAGTGGGTGACAGTTTGTTTTTATTAGCTGTTTTGTCTTTGTAAAAAATGCATCTCGAGTTAGTCCCTCTTTCACTCTCACTGACTGTTTGCCCTTGGCAACGAATGCATTTCTTTCTACAAATTGCCAACCCTGCAGAAATTCACCTGACACTAAAGTGTGTTTTACCCTCAATTGCTTCTCCTGCCTTTAGAAAACTGATCCAGATGATTTATAATAGAGAAAAACATGACACAAAGATCGTAGAGTCACCAATCAACAGAGTGTTGCGCTACTTGCTGTTATCATCCGTTCATGGTCATTAAAACTTTAAGAGCATGAGATGTTGTTGGTGGATCTTGCTAACGTGTGGGCTTGATACATTTCATTCCATTACAAAAACACACAAATAAAGAATCCAATAGTGAATGCCAAGGACTACATCGCAATATTGATCCTTCTGCGTTTTACGACTAATTAACCTGCGACTCCTCAGTTGCAGAATTCCCACTGTTGCTTAATTGCTCAGGAAAACGCTCACACATTAGTTTTACGGCCCACTGGTTGAACTTTAGGGAAATGCATTAAACATCTAAGCCACATTTGTGGCCTGCAAGATGGGGAGTTGGAACATGCGTGTTATTCTATCTACTGCAGTTTTGTCCATCATGTTACCCCATATTTGCATACTCTCTTCTAATAAATCATATGCTAAAACACAACAGAGAGAATCACAAGTAAAACATATAATACTATCAAAAACTATCAATTCACTCTTAGTGAGGTCCCTTCCAAAGTATTCCTCAACAACAGCTGTACACTGTATCACTGTAGCTTTATATCTTCCCCCTTAATGGAAAGATATAATTACAAGATCAGAGCTGCTTTGTCATTACAGCAGAGGTAGAAGCATCATGATGTCATCGTGTGATGTCATCGTGTGATGTCAACCATGCAGAACAGAAGCTGTATTAATGCTGAGCCAGCTGGCCTGAGGCAAGAGTTGTTTAAAGGCATTAAAGTAAGTGCTCTGAAAAGCGGTTGAAAGGTGAGTGATCAAACATGGCTGGTATTCTTTAGGGAAATATTTGTACTTTATGCAGCATGTTTCATTCTTGCGACTTGCATACAGGCCGCAGATGTGAGACACATGCACTAATGCAACTTTAAAAATGGACAGGGATAACAGATGGAGAGGGAATACAGATGCTAAACTTCTAACTGAAAATGAAGGATAACAGAACCTTAGCTGGATATGATATTTAAGTTTTACTGGTCCAAAGGGGGTCATGAATGTTTCATGTGATTATTTATACTCCAGAACTTGGTCCAAGACAGATGGCTCTAGTGCACTAAAGAAAGAATGCAAGTTTAAAGGGGTCACATCATACATTTTTTATTCACTTTTTGCCCTGAGGTTTTTTGCACCAGAAATAGTCATAATTTCATTTCTCACGACCAGTTCTGAGGCCTTGCAGTGGAGTTTAATATGGTCTGGATTGCTTCAGCGCACCGGGTGCTACACACAGCTCAACAGTTCATATTTAATCCTTCAGGCTTTTTAGGATTAATAATATTTACATGTTATTGCTTCACTGTGACTGAACGTGCCAAGTGGCTGAACAGCACACAGGTGTAGCTGATGTGTTAATGTATCTGCATGACCTCAGAAAGTTCTGGAAGCCCAGAATGAGCAATTTTACTGCTTAACTTGGACCGAAAGCCTCACTGTGACCTCACAAAGCAATGATAAAAAAACAAGACAATTTATTTTCTCATTATATGGCCTCTAAAACAGTGTTTTAAACCTCAGCGTTTTCTTTAGGAAGAAACAGTAAATTTAGAACAACTTTATAATGAAACCGGCTTAGGAAACACCATGGCTATATAAATTTTGCTGTAAAATAAACATCAGCTTACACTTATCTTTACCCACATTTGCTAGGTGGGCTTTATAAAGCCTGTGCCTTACTGCAATTATTTAATTGTATTAAAAGCAGGAACTGGTATATTTTGGCTGTTGATTGAAGCTTTAGGACTGTTTGGCAGACCAAAGAAAAATATAAACATAAGTGCATTAAAATGCTGATAAATGTATAAAATGCATCAATGGAAAATAAAAGATTTTTTTGCGTTGAGCACACCAGGTTAGCAACATCTAAATCCAGGCTCTCTGTGGAATTAATTTCACTCAGGACTCTCACATATATCTTTAAAAACCAACAATTAACAAAAAAAACACATTTCCATTTGAAGTAGCTTTAATTGTGCTCCTGCATCAGGCTATAAATATGAAAAAGTACCACAAACATAGTTTAAAACAAAAGTATCTGGAAATATCGGTTAGTTATAATGAAGACTAAGTTAAATGAAGAGAGTGAGTTTAACGGTTAGATAAACACAACACAAGCTAGTCACACCCGAACCAACAAACACACATACAGGCAACGATCCAGCTAACATTTCAAGCCGGTTCATCGAATAGCTTAGTGGGAATAAAAAACCTGTGTGCATGTGTCTGATGCATGTTTTAAAAGACAGGCCCAGTTTTGAAAAATAGTACTTCCTTAACATAATATCATGTCCACAGCATAAACAGTGCAGAGCGAGTCTCTTAGAGTTTAATATTTACAAATGTCATAGCAAGCACCAAGGTTAAGTAAATAAACAGTTTCACTCCTTTAGTCTTTGGGAAAACACACATTTAGTTAAATGAAGGAGAAACATTCCCTCCAGATTTGTGACAAAGGCCTTGAAAATTTCCAGCCTGGGCTCAGATATAAAAAAGTCAATGAGTTTATCCCAGAGCGTTCCACATTAAAAATGTGAGAAAATGAGAAGCAAATGTAAATCTGCCCAGAACTGGCTGTCCTCCAAAACTGTGGTATCCAGGCAAAACAAACTGCAATATGCGATGCCACCAAGAGGCCTACAGCAACAGTAAGGTGATACACTCCCTCACGACAGAGATGAGGCTATGCATGAGAATACAACAGCATTATAATTCTGGCCTGCGTCAAAAGAAAAACAGAAGAAAAGCCCTTTTGTCTCTTGTCTGTCAAAAGGCTTATGATTCTGAAGTCTGATGAGATCAATATTACATTTTTGGGATTTAATGTGAATTGCCGCAGCTAAAGAACTCATCACCATGTTTTTAGTTTTTCTAGTTAAGAGTTTTAGTGCTTCAGTGTAAAAGGTATATTGTAATTTTAAGCAAAATAATAATAATTAATAAATAAAAATGTAACCCTTATATTTAATTTGACTTCCGTTAAGAGACTAAACTTTAATAACCTTAATTAATTCCAAGGAACAAACTACAAATTAATTTATTCCAAACAGCACATTTTAAATAATTGACATAACACACAGAAAAAGCAGAAACGGTTGATTTGTTGATCTGCGGATGCAAAAGACAAGATCAGAGGTGGATAATAAAAATAGCCATGAGCTCAATAAAAAAATGTTCCTTTCAGGCAAAATTCACAAATGAACCTTCAGCGAAATGGACTTCTGAAATAGATTTCTAATATAATGACTCACTCAGACCTTCTAAATGTAGAACTCGCATGCAGTAGATTTATAATCTCACTGAATGATTAATACACAGAAAGGTTTATTTTTGGAATGAGGTATGGTCATGTAATGACGTTTATTATATATTCATGCAAATAAGGAAATCGATTATTGGCTGTATGAGGAATTGAGGAGTGCAGAGAGTTTAAAAATATAAAGCAATTAATGATATTGGAACTGAACTACAGGGATAAACAGAGGAAGATTTAAGCCGTACAGAAAAGAAGGACACAAATGACAGGAAGTAAATTGCTTTAAGCAAAAGACAGAGGAAGACAGAAGGGTTGTGCTCAGACAGAGTCCCGGGAGAACGTCTGATGCCTGTCTGACAGAAGGGATGGAGACAGTCTGTCGGTACAACCGGAGCTTACCGATGTACTCCGCTGTTACACATGACGATGTGACACGCTCCCAGACGACTGCAGAGCTCGGAGGCCACGGTGAGCAGCCCGACTCCGGACGCTCCGCAGGCCGTGAACTGACATGCGGCCGTCCGTCGGCACGAGATGAAACTCTCCATCAGTCTGTACAGCTCATCCAGAGCATTGAGGGGACGCATCAGCTACAACAGAAGGGTAAAGAGAAGCTGTATGAATTAGCATCGTGACAGGAAGTTACAATTATTAATCACATTATGTAAATGTTATTCTGTGAATGTAAACTTGGGGTTGTTTGTAGTCTTCTGTGTACTGAATGCTGTCGTGAATATTGCCGTGAAATTTAAATGCATCACTAATGCATGTA
The DNA here is from genome assembly GCA_036877545.1 of Yasuhikotakia modesta. Taxonomy (NCBI): domain Eukaryota; kingdom Metazoa; phylum Chordata; class Actinopteri; order Cypriniformes; family Botiidae; genus Yasuhikotakia; species Yasuhikotakia modesta. The sequence continues at coordinate 11,232 of JBAJNP010004316.1, read as the reverse complement.
GCCATTTTAAGTGTGTATGAATTTACAGCTGTATAGCTACCAGGTATTGTTCTACATTCAGAGTACACACACACGTATACGCACACATAGTAAACATATATATACATTGACACAAAGTACAATGCTGTAAAATATGGCTACATGTTAAAATATTGTGCTAAAATGTATTAAAGTTATGTTACCAGGGTATGTAAAATGTAAATTACTGGCCCAACCAGGCAAGGAAAAATAACATGAATAATAAATAATTTCATGTTTGTTTCTTTTATTCATTGTTTGGAGCAACAAATAAAAATAAATGCATGTAACAAAAACTGATTCACTGCACAGGCATACACTCATAGATTTCCCATGAGTCTCTGCAGATAGTGAGTGATGACACATACCTTGTCTATGAAGGCTGCTTTGGGAGCTGAGCTAGGAGGAAGGTTCGATTTATCCAGATAAAACGCCCTATGGAGAAATAATATAAACATGTTAGTGTAAGCAATAAACACACAGGCAAATTTATGCACACACCAGAAGCAGAGGATGTGCATTATAATTTAATTTAAGATTCAACCTACGGCTTTAATCTGGAACTAATTTAAAACAAACATTTTTTGTGGATTATTTTATTCCAGATGTCAATTGAATGCCTGGGTGCAGTACCCATAGGAGGGGGCAAGAAATTGCAAGAAATGCAATGATTGGCTGGTCAGTAGTAATTAAAAAAAATTAACACATCTTTCAGTGAAAATCCCACTACAAAGAGACACTGCAATCTGTGCAGCACTTTCTGTGAAGTCAGCATAGAGGCTCGCTGCAACACGTTCACTGTCAGGTAAATGAATCCACCATCTGGGGAGATATTTATTATGATGAGATGCTCTGCTGACGCAACATTAATATTATCTTTAATTAGTCAAAGATGGTAATCCGTCGCTGTTGGGGCAGATGATATGGAGATGTGGAACAGGGGTAGAAGTGTTATGCTATTAAATCCTATTAATAACCAAATGATGTTTACAAATTTAGTCTCTCTCTCTCTCTCTCTCTCTCCCGCTCTCTCTCATGCTCTCTCAAAATGGACAACAAAACCCATACAGTCTTTAAAGCCCAGCATCTTAAGGTCCCTCTATAACTTCCAGTCCCTGCCTATTAATTTGGAAAGACTAACATTAATGTAATGGGATGTGTTCTTTTGGAAAGAGCTTTAAACCCTAATTCTAGTAAGTTATAAAAGGACCTTCATCACCATTTCATTCAACAAAACCTCCTACAAAGTGTATTGGACTCTACTGGAGTTTAATTGCCATAGCAACACCCATGTACTCCTCTAAGCTTTGATCCCAATGCTTTAAGTAACCATTTGGCCCATTGTTACAATTTCAAAACATCACATAACAAACAGGTATCGTAAGCTTGAACAGGTCACAGTTTATGATGTCAAATCCTGTTTAAAACAAACGTGTGTGTTTTTTCCAAAGCAACTTACTATATATTTATGCTACACATTTAATCAGTTTGTGTTTCCTGGGAATCGAACCCATGATCTTTGTGCTGCTAACACACTATTATGCTCCGCTATTTGAGCTACAGGAACATTTCCATTGTAATACAGAGGTCTCAGTCCTGTCTGAATCTTTACATTAAATGTTCTGTGTTAAATGTAGCTCAGATGTTGCCTGGAAAACTGATCCCATTCAACGGCGCTTAGATCATGTGATTATCTCTAACCAAACCTTTAAGTTTCTGAAAGTGTGTTTTCTCCTAATGTATTATTTACTGACCTTGACCATCTTAACACCGGTGTGTGCTCAACAGAAAGTAAAAACTGGAGACAACTGAGTCTTGCAACTTCAGACAAGACAAATGCGACCTAAACTGCCGACATTGTTCTTTTCTGTGCAGGTTTGTGGACCATTTATGTGAAGTTTCAGCCTTTTATCTGAACAGTCTGTGTCACCCTTACTGTAAATGTCCTTAAGGATCAAAGGAGAACCGGTGGCCACATCCATCAGCCCTACATGCTGAGCAAAGACTCCGCAGGGTGTCCTTGAAATGTTCATTTCAGAGCAGCATTTGACACTTGCTCTGTAAAAGCACTTAGTGTGAGACTGTGGCTTGATAATTACCCACAGGCTACTGGGAAAACACAATGGAGTTTCTTTATAGAGGTAAAAATGTTTGGATATATTCTAGGGTCATGTGACCACATCAGTCAAAAACAATAGAGATAGAGACAAAAGTATATAATAAGAAATGTACGAAAGCTACCCACAATGCATTAGGAGGTGCTATTAAAAGAGATATTTGAACAGATATTTGAACAGTCACACATCTTAAAGGAACATTGCATCCCAAAATGAAAGTTTGTACTTTTTTCTGTCAAACAGATTGCAGTTACTGTTGTGCTGGACATTTAACAGCACAATGTATGGCTTTAGACAACTTCACATATAGCGCATGAGTTATGTGGGCTATTTTCATGACACTTTGGTGGAGTTTTTGAGTCTTGAGAATCTCAGTTCTCAGAAATGGCCATGATACTCCATACAAACTTATTTAAAAAACACAGATTAATAACTGACAAAATGTTAATTTTTCTTTATGGTCCTGAAAGAGTTAAATATATACCGTGTTCATGTTCTGACCCGTTAGCTAGCACAGAAGCGTACCCCTCATTCTTAGAGTGTGACTAAAGAGTCCACCATTTAAAACAATAGACCGCTGTGCTCCACAAAGCACCGTGTACCAGACGGGCAAACAGCTTTTCACGCGTCACAAAACCAAACAGCCACGTCTGGCTGGCTCACGCAGCACCAGATGGAGTTGAGAATTTATGTCAGCAGATCAATCGACCATCCGCTGTTCTGTTCCACAACAGAACCGAAAGCTCACACCAGTTCTGCTGAAAACACACACTGCACTTATAGATAGTGAGCCTGGTTGCAGAGTGAGACTGTCCCTTTAAGTTTGTTTCACCAGCAAGACACCTTCTCTACAGCACAATAGGCTTATTAGTTAACACTTCACTATGAAAGAAAAGTGAAGTGTTAACTACAGTTAGTATTAGAGAAAGAAAGAAAGAAAAAAAAAGAAAGAAAGAAAGAAAGAAAGAAAGAAAAAGAAAGAAAAGTAAAAACAAAATCAATCAATAAGAAAGAAAGAAAAAAAGAAAGAAAGAAAGAAAGAAAGAAAACAAAAGAAATAAAAGAAAACATAAGATGACAAAACTTCCCTGTCAAGCAGCGTAAAACAGCAGCCAAAATAAAGCAACAAAACCTCCCACACTGTGAAACGGTTGGACTTCTGGTTCTGGTGGGTTTGCTATGATTATATGCTGCAATTCAAGAAAATTTAATCTATTAGAAACAGAGGAAGGTGTTATCTGTATTAGAACGCTCTCTGCTAGATTTTCTCTTTTGTGTGTGGTGTCTATGGGACTCTGGGATTCCTGCTGGAGCTGTAACTCAACAGTGGTCTTTTCTTGAAGGGACACTGAGCAGTAACTGATGGCCTGTGTTTTCTCCATGGGCTCTTATGTGAGACTTTAATGGAAAAGCTGGATGTGGTCCAAGGATGGGCAATCTCTCTGTGCCTCTGCTCCTAAAATCAAATTGCAGCTTTTTTCATCTTAAACCTGAATTTCTCATCTTAATGCCTAAGAAAAACACCACTTCTTTCCCTATTTATGAAACACTACCCAGAATGCTCTGGGGCCTTCGGGCATAGATCATATAGGAGTGTCTACCAAATCGCAAGCTATTTTCAATACAGTCTTATCCAGACGTATGCATTCTGTAACTACATAAACACATGCAGATATGAGTTATGCAAACTGATGTGGTAATTTTGGCAAGCATTAAAGCTTGGAAAATACTGGTGTTTAGCAACTAAAACCTGGCCAGAAAATGAATAGTGCTTCATTTTTGGCAAACTCACCACAATAAAGGGCTTTTGGGTTTGGTTTCCAGGGGGTTGCTATGCAGTTTCTATGCTTTATGTTCTATGCAAATGCCTTTTTGTAGAGCCTAATACAGTGGCCATCTGCCAGTTTAGTTTGTTGTTTGATTTGGTTTCTGTTGTTTGATTTGGTTTGTTTGGTTGGGTTCAGCATTGCATCATGGTCATTATTACGCTGCCAGACCATCATGCCCTAAAGTGGACCAATAAATCTACAAATAGCATAACCTCAATGAACCTCTGCTAATTACATATTCACAAACGATGATGTCACACTAGTTCCATCCTGGCATAAATGGACGTTTAAATGACATGAAGCACAACAGCAAACACATTTTCCACATTTTTGTGGCGTCCCACTTCCCACAGAACACTAAACCAATTCCAGTTCCTACAGAAACATCTAGACATGCGATTAGCCAAGCACTGAATTTGCAATTACTGGCTGATACCTAGCACCATTAATCAAGCCATGTCTAACACAAGTACACAACACGCTAACCAAACACAGACGCAGAGCTCCAGAACGCGCAACGCGTCTGTATCAAACACACCCCATCCACTCCACATCACTGGAACCACAGAACCACTACAGACAAGTCACACTCCAATAACTGAGTAAAAGACAAAGAACTTCTGGGTTTGTGAAGTTTAGATCTAAAACAAGTCAAGCTCAACTGTTAAAGCCTTTTTTAGGCACGAATAAAAACTTGCCACCATGTATATTCCCAGCTAATTTTAGAATGTTTCCCTAATGTTTGCATTAAGTAAAATAACATATGTTCAAGGAATGTTAGGTGTCTACTTTTGTAATGTTGCAATAACATTGCTCATTGGTTATTGGGACCTTTTTAACACTTAAAACTACTTCACTAGAAACTTAACTATTTATAGAAAATTGTATCTATTTATAAATAGATATAATGTTTAAAAACATTGTATTAACATTATTGCAAGAACTTTTTGATAACATTCTGAGAACATTGACTGTTCACTGTTGGATTTTAAGTATGCAAACACAATAATTAATCTAATGATTTAGAAAACTTAAAATGAAGTTGAAGAACTGGCTGGCTGGAGTCTTGATTTTTGTTCCTCATCAGAAAATCAGCTTTCATAGACAGATCTCACACCACATCAAGGCTTAAAGTCCACTACTCAGTGTACTGTATTAGGAACACTTTGGCACCGCTTTATACCACACTTTCAAGTCTTGTTTATTTAGGGATACTGGAGATGAACTTGACATGAACTGGACATCAACTTGACTTGGAAAACGGCTTAAAAACACTAGCAGATGAGTCATGGATCTGATTAAATGTGCCAACTGTAATCCAGCCAAAGTCCATCAGAAGTCCACATGAGAAGTAGCTTTGTGAAGTCACAGTTCTTTCTCCAAAAACATCTCGATGAAAAGACCAAACTGGAGTTGACATCATCTCACCACAGCCCACATTAACACTGTATACACAGCAGAGGGCCTACAGGGCTGTTAATGTCAGCTAATGCAGCGCTGGATACGGAACAAATACAGATAAAAATAGTGTCTTCATAACAGGAAAAATATAAAAACAGTACCGAACTGTTAAATTGGGAGTTATTGCTTGAGCTTGAGAGTTTCAAATAAGTTAAAATTAGTTTTTTATACAGTTATAGTGCATTGTTATACAGTATATGATATAGTACGGCTATTTCAATCCCTTTCAACATCCATAGTCATTTTAATTCCTGTAAGAATTTTCTCTTTCTCTCTCTCTCTCTCTCTCTCTCTCTCTCTCTCAAAAACACTGTAATTTTTTCCGCCTTATAACATTCTAAAGAATGGCAAAATGACACACTAATAATAAACACACCATAAGATGAAGAGTATAACAGTTAAGATTTAGGTCTTAAACATAGGTAGACAGTATACAGTTACGCACATACACACATTATACCCTATAAATGCCAAAGACAGAGAAACTGTATGCCAAGCCAAGTCAGTAAAGAACTGACCAATTATGAGTCTGGTCCTCATCACACTCAAACCTCAGGGTGACGTAGCCTAGCAGTTAGCGATTTGGGGTTGTAAATGAAAGGTTGCAGGTTCAAACCCTGAAAGGGGTTATATCCTACATCGGTCTCATTCTGGCATTAAGCAAAGCATTTTATTGCTAGTTGCTCTGGGTGGACAGTGCTGGTATTGTCACATTGACAGACTAGCGCACAGAATCATTCATGGATAATACAGTACATCTATTCAATATCTTATCTCATTTCAGGACTAAATCTACATCTAAGGTAAACATGACACACTTCAAAATGAATTCAAATGTTGAGATCGTTACATGCAGAACTTCCATCCGCATGTGTTTCTAATCCAGATTTGTTGATGCTGGTTTTTACACTTAGGGATGGTTTTAGTGACCTCATCATTCATGACAGATACACTTAGAATTGAGGATAATAGATCGCCTGGGGAACTCAAATCACACCATTTTGACAAAACAGACACACACACTGATACACAGTCTCCAGCGTAGCTAAATTTACAGCCCAAATAAACCCTGGCAGAAACTCCTGATGTTCTTCTGGAAAGACAGTCGTTGAATTTGTGGTAGGACCACTGAGTCGATCTTCTGGCTAAACTCTGATGAGCAGGAACTTTCTGTCAGATGTGATGTAAATCACATTTGTACGGTAATGCACAATACATTACATGTGGACAGAGGTGGAGACCCCTGGGTTTCATGCATGTATGCCTAGTTTCATCAAAATGATGCTGAATAAGCAATAAAAAGATTATTATACTTAGATGATTATCTAAACATGCTTTTTGTTCCAAAAAGTAAAAAAAAACTGTACAGTACAGCATTTTTAACGCTTTCAGTATTATTTGCACACACACACACACACACATGCACGCTAACCTAGCTAACAAGGAATGTTTTCAGAATGATCAATAAAAGCTGTCAGTTATTAAAAAACAGTGTTGCAATAGCATTAGTAAAATGGTTCTTTAATGTTGTATATGACATATCAAAAAAGTTGCAAAAAACGTGCAAAAACGTTGACATCATTTACAGGTGAGCTGCACTGTTTGCAGGTGAGCTATATCAACCTCCAGGAGATATGTGCACGTTTAGGTCTTAAGCGTAGGTGGACAGCACACAGCTCACTCTATAGTTACATACCCACATTCAAAAGTCTATAACTGGTGGAGACAAAGAGACTGGATACTGAGCCAACTGGGTAAAAAAGCTGGCCAGGATTTAAGGGTCTGGATTTTGTCAGAACCAATGCTGCGATGATGTAGCGCTTAATGATGTGGGCTGGTATATAAAAGGTTGCAAGTTCAAACGTTTTAAAGACTTACCCTTAAAGCTTTTCTTAAAAAAAACTGGCAACCTAGATTAGACTACCACATATGCCAATACATATTATGTATAATGTTCTACTAATGTTACTCAAAAAACACTTTCCGAAGAAGTTTAACAGAACTTTTAAAACATGTTCTGTCAACATTCTGCCAACATTCTGAGAACGTTCCCTGTTAGCCGAGTGCTGCAGCTACTATTTCTTCAGTCGTGTATCTTCACATTTCTTATTTTAGCTCACTTACTCTACATCTGCTGTGCATTACACCAGGAGTCTCCCTGTCAATTCATTTAAATCTCATCTGTACAGCCTTTTCTAACACTCCTTCTGTCTTAACACACTCAGCCGGATCACCTGCCAGGCCTTTCAACACCTGCACAGAAACGTCACAGAACTACAGAAAACCCACAAAGTCTGGGACAAATACATTCATCCATTACTGCAGTCTGACAGCCTTTACCAATTTCACATGCTTATAATAAAACATGCTGTGGTGCACATATGTTTCATAGTCACACCCTGCTGAAAAAAAAAGAGTTTAAACCAGCCTAAACTAGTCTTGATGGTCTTAGCTGGTTTAGACTTGTACCCCAGCTTGATGTTCAGCTAGTTTTAATGGTCGGCTAGAAAAACCTAAAATCAGTAAACAGGCCATCTTAACTAGGTTGGGAGACCACCTTAGCCCAGAAAACCTGTTTTAACTGGTTTAAGCTGGTCTGAATGGAAAGAAATGTTCTCTTTTTTCCCCATACAATTAAATAATTTGGTCCATTATTCTGAAAATTTAAAAAGAAGAAAAATCAGATACAAATGAATATGTGGTTAGCATAAATGCCTGGAACCAGCTCACTGTCACATCAATGCTGTTCCAGTGACATTTTGAAAACTGAACAGATTTTCCTTTTCCTGGTACACCGGTCGCGCTTCACATGCAGTCAATACGAATGCATCAAGCTCGGCTTAAAATGCCAATATCAGTGCTTAGCTAGCAGAGGGCCAGGAAGGGGCTCTGAGGGATTGTGTTGTTAATGAAATATAGAGACTTTTTCGAAATGTCAATATGCACAGCATAGATAACAAGTCAGTGCTACGACCCAAATACTGGCAAGCAAAACCCTTAACTGTGTTAGCACTTAATAAGGCGGCATTTCTTGTAGACATAGTAACTCCTTGTAAGTTCTCCGCTGGCCTCATCTCAAGTCAGAGCTGATCTTTGGTACAACTGGCAGGCTTGCTTTACTTATACCAATTGTTTGCATCCTAGGTGCACGTTACTAGAATAACACCATGACACTTGGCTGACCTTGGCAAATGCACTCAAAACCCCTGGAAGACTTTAACATGCAATAACAAAAAACTGGATACTGATATGTAGAAGTTGATGGATTCTAATGGAGGAAACAGAATCAAAAACATCTGGTTATAAGCAGAATCAGTTTTGACAGATTGAAAAACTCTATCTTAATGCTCTGAGGTAGATTTGTCTTAAAGGGACAGTTCACACAAAGATTAAAATTTAGAAAACAAAAAAAGATGATATTTTGAAGTATTCTGGTAACCAAACAACAGTGGCACACATTTACTTCCATTGTATGAACACAAAACCACAGAGACATTTCTTAATTGTGTTTTACAAAGGAGAAAAGTCATATTGGTAAAACCCTTTAATCTTATCATCAAAAAGGTTATTCAAACACAAACCTGTAATAGCAGATACAAGCAAAACTATAATACCTAGTTTCCTGTAACAAAAAATTGCTTTTAATTATTGAAAGTTAAACCATGTTTATATAATCAAAGGTGGACGACTCTCCAACCCAGAATTCTTACATTTAATTTTATATAACCAGGCAACAGAACAGACAGCTGTACACTTCAGTCTGGAGGACAGGAAGCAAGTTGAGCTACAGTTTGATTGACAGGTGAGACGGGCTTACCGGAGTCTCTTGTAGTACTGCTTGACCTTCTCCAGAGATCCAGCATTGATTTGGGCCTGATACTCCTCTACCGACACACTGTCTCTATAGTAGTACCCCTCCATGCTCTCCAGGGCTATTAAAACAATGAGGCATAGCATTCCTGGTCATTTAGCTACATTTATTAGCCACATTATTATTCAATAAACAACACAGAAATACAACAACATGGCTTCATTCTTTTCTGAAAGAGAATAATTCAGCATTTCTTTGGTATGCATCAAGCCGCAATCACAGCCTACCCTGGGTGAACAGGACGGGGTAGATTTTGAAGTTGCCACCATGCCTCAGTCTCTGGGGCAACTGCTGAAAGTAAAATGCCTCCAGGTAAAAACAGACTTTCAAAGCCTGCCGTGTGCCCTCCACTTGGTACGAGATGGGCATGTCTGCAGAGAAGAACACAAAGCATCGGAATGATAGAGCAGAGACAAAGGTTTATAAATAAAATATTTTATGGCTAGTCTTGGGTCTGAAGTGAATACTAAAGTTAACAACACAAACACTTTTATTAGCAATAACACAAAACAATGCAATAATAACTTTAGTTACCTGTACAAGGATACTAGTCAACTGTGCAAGTATAATACAACTGTATATTACAGTTTATACTGCATATTATTTACAGGGATATATGCCCCATTCCCAAAATGTACTGTAGGTTTCCATATTTTACACTATATACAGTAAAATATACTGGGTTTCTATAAGGTTCACTCACTAGCAACAAGTGGCTCTCCTTCAAACTGTTGGAAATAGAAGGTGACCTTTTCCAGGTCTATGAGGGCGACCTGCGTATCTTCCAGCATGGCCTGTTCATCCGTCTGAAAACACATAAAATTATTAGTTGAGTGAATGTATGCAGTCACTATGTGTGTGTGTTTTGATAATAATAGTGAAACAGAAACAGTGAGGAGAGCAGTGGGTGTTTGTTGTTAGTGTGCTGGGGTATACAGTTATACAAAACACATTTATGGCTTCCTGTTGGCTTAGGCAGCAGGAAAATTCATAATTTTTCAAAAATTCATAAGTTGTTCTCTGTTTCATCTGTTCTGCTGCTCACGCACACACATGGTTTATATATATTTTGATATTGAGCTAAACCTAACCCTCACTGAAAACTCTTGCCATTGTTTAATTAAAGTAAAAACACCATTTGGTATATAAGGACACAGGAAATATCCTCATAAACAATGTTTATATTATTATACACCTCTTTATACACATTTGTGTCCTTGTGAACCACATCTACTACTACTACTACTACACACACCCATAACTAAGTATAAGAACCATCCACAGACAAATCAGAACAAGTCTGGTTTGGGAATCATGAGACCCCACCTCATGCATCACAAAGCGACACCTCTGCCTCATACGTGGGCTGACTGCCTCAAAGAATCCCGTGGGCCAGATGCCACAATTCTTTCCATTTGGGGGCCTACAAAGCTACCAAGCCATATTATGTCAAGAAAATACCTCAGGGATGCTCTCAGCTCCTGCTCTCCCTCCTCTGAGGGAATTTGGAGGCGGAGGGGGCAGAGCAGCAGTGCTGTGGAGATAAGACTGAAACCTCAAACGCTGGGAATGTTCATATTACATGTGGGATTGGTTTCGGGGTCTGCTAAGCTTCAGTGCTCTTCTCTGCACAGATAAACTACATGCTTGATTCAAAAGTGTGTCTTTGCCTGCTGGGACCTTCAGGGAATGTTTTGGAACATTGTAGCTGGATTCTAGCCGCTCTAAGCAGGTTATTAGCTTGTGGATCATCTTGGACCATCAACAAACCAGCTGGTCATACAGTAGAAGCTTCAGCTAGTCAAGGTGATTTTTAGAACATGGTAGCTTATAAATTTGGACAAACCACCAGCTAACCATTTAAGGTTGTAAGATTGTTTCCCTAACTCTTTTATTATGTAAGAAAAATGTTATTCAGAAAGTTTTAGCAATGTCA
>JBAJNP010004315.1:0-34163 GCA_036877545.1 Yasuhikotakia modesta | reverse complement strand
TTCCCAAAAAATAATTTATAGTAATTTATAGTCAAGCAACAGAGAATCAGAGAATCTGTGATTAAATGAGTTTATAGTGACCACAAGCCACAGAAAATCACACACACTGCTTCATATAAAAACAGATATTTCTCTTTTTCCTGACAGTCTGAGTGTACTAAAACATTCACTTAAAGTTGCATAAAATGTTCCTGCAGTAATGTTAGAAGAATGTTTTTAATGTTATGTATCACCCATATCAAGACGTCACTTTGAGTTACATAAAAGGTTACATATATCACGCATATGTACAGGCTGTGTAACGCACACTTAAGAGCGTGTTAGCCACACTTCCAGCGCGGACAGGAAAGATTGTTTTGGGAGAAACTGGGAGAGGCTGAACGGAACATAAGAATGAGGAGAGCGCTGAGGCAAGGCCGTATTTCTTCTAAGCTGCTCTAATCGAAGATCTAATCCGATTGGTCATGCTGAAAAGTATTAACCTATGAAAAGCATCCTAAAGAGATGCAAAGATAAATCAAGGTCAAACCGAACCTTCTGGTTTCGATTTTGTCCCACCCAAACGTTTCCAACCAAATCACAACAGAGCCTGTGTGTCCGTCAAACAGGGATGTTCAGTTCAACTGGAACAACCTGAATTATTCATGATGGTAAGAGTAAAACTCATTAACATTTTTATGTGTCATTTCAAATCTCTTTATTAGGACAGACAAACACAACTGAGTCTCTCACCTCCATTAGAACCACAGCCAGGTTATAGGTGTGGTTCTTTCTAATCTCCAGTGATACGTCGGGGAATGTAAATTAGTTTTACGGGTGTTAATGTGATCAAGCCTTTGTTTGTGATTCAGTATTAATACATAATATCAGCTCCACAAGCTCACAATGACAGTGTTTGGTTCTATTTGTCTTCTCAGCAAACTGTTCTCAGAATGTTGGAAAACAACGTTCTCTCAACGTTCTCTCAAAGCTCTCAAAAAGAACTTTTGCAGCAATTTTAATAGAATTATTTTTATATATATATATAAATGTATATACTTTCAAAACTTTCAGAACTTTCAAAATAACATTTGAACGTTTTTGTTACTTAATGGAAACATTAGGGAAATGTTCATACAACCTAGAATTGTTAGCAAGGTAATTTGTTTATGTTTTGTGTGTTATATCTGGAACAAAGACCATCTGAAAGCCTGACACAACACACGATTAAAACAGATTCTGTTCTGTTGTTTTGGGCTGCGGTTTATATCTGTTATGGGTTTTATAGCAACTGTAACATCACAGTTTTAAAAGGCATTCATATAAATGTTGATTAAGGTTGATTCGAACCCGCTCACTTCCTGGTGTTTTCTGAAGTGAACATGCTTCTTAGAAATGTGACACAACCTTCCATTTGTTTTTATAATATTGATTTCATCGTCTCCAGCGATGAGCTCACGTTAGCATTGAAGAGGTCGCACTCCCCTGACGAGAGCGGCGGTTTTAACACTAGTGTAGCCGTCTTACGTTTGTCCAAATATTTTCCTGGTATCCATGAGAACAATTCAGCTGAAAGATGAGACTCGGCTCACTGAGGATGGAGGAGAAATGAACGTATTTCTCTCGCATCAAACAGTGTCATTTATTCTCTTTAAGAAGAACAACAGTCAATACATCCTGTGTATTAAGATGACTTTGGACATTATTGCGTTATCCCAGCTAAGAGGGAATGTTCTCAGAATGTTCTCTAAACGTTCTCTTAATCGGGTTTCTCACGGTGACATTAGTAACGTTTTGTAATGTTATATATCATATTAAGAACGATATTTTAAAGTTGTTATCGGAAAGTTTTGTTGTGGAATATATGTTCTGAACTTTATGAAATGTATGTATATGTTTGTTATGTTTACGTTCCCTGATATTTCAAAATAGTATTTCTTTACATTTTGTTACTAATTGAAACATTAGGAAAACGTTCTTACAACTTAAAATTGTTAGCTAGGAAGCGTTATGTAAGCATTCAACATAATTTTTTTCTGAGCTGAAATCTGGGTTTGTGAGTCTAAACTAGTGATAAAACTGCTCAGGGTTTTATAATACACTTGTTGTAATTTGACACAATGGCCTGAGAGATGTTTTCTCCTTTTCTTAGCGCTCTTCATTGCGGCGGTCACTACGTATTCTTAGTGAGCAGCTGTGACGGCTGACTCTGTGGCACGGCCTTGTGTCGTTTCAGTGGAGCTCTGCACGTCCATTGTGACATCACTGCCAGATTATTTGGCACAGGGTTCGATGCCTGTGTAATGTGTAATGGAATAAATCGCCCTTGTGCTGGCTGAGGCGCACAAAAACACATATGAAAGCTGTTATCAGAGTCAATGACATCAGCGCCTCTGGCCGGGCCTGTGCTGAGATCATTTTCTCAGTACACATGCTGAATCTCTGTGTGTGACATGAGGGACGTAAAATCTTTTCACTACTTATTAAAAAGGGAATCGTTTCGCATGAGTTCTGTCCAGAGGCTGCGTGTTCAAACGTGCGTGTTTGCTGATGCTGCGGCGCTCAGAAAACGTTTTTAACACGCATGCAGGAAACACAGGATGAACCAAAAGGCCGAAGCAGTTCACAGGTTACTGTAATGAAAACATTTTGTATGTGAGTAAAATCAGACATGTTTATCTAATGGCTTGTTGTCGGAACGCCACAGAAATGTCATGTTGAGCTTGTAAAATATTGGCTGGAGACTATCTGTGTGTTTGTGTTCAACTTGTAGTCAGAGAGCAGAAATGTTTGCTTTAGAACACGTTTGGTTTGGGTTCCTTTGAGAAAAGTTTGTAATAAAACTGCTAAGACGTTTAAAAACATCAATTATACATGAAAGGTAGAGCAGGCAAGTTCAGAAAGGCCAGCAATAGCATGTTAGCATTGAATATATAAGATTCTTCCCTTCCTTATGAATGTCTTCAAAGACATGCCCCCTCCAAAACACAGGAACATGGTGATTGGAGGTATGCAAATATACAGTTTGACAGGCAAACAGGCCATTATATCACTGTATTCAGACTGAATGCAATGACTGCACAAACAATTTTTGGTTCCACAGAAGATAAATATTTATATAAATACATTAATACCACAGTGATTGATAACAGGATGTGACACGGCTTTTACCCAACATGTTTCTGGAAAAAATAACATGCACTGCCTTTAACTTTTAAAGCTGAGTTAGTAGGAAGATTATGTCACTGACAAAGTTGGCAAATGGCAATTTATCTTGCTGGTCTTGAAGGAAAAGACAGTAAATTATGACTCCACAGCAAATTCTTGCTGTTACAGTTTTGCAACATATATTTTGACCCCATTAACAGTCACCCAAACAAAAACAGACAAACCCACAAACACCAGCGGGTGTCGATGTGTCATTATGAGCTGTGTGAGGTCATGTGTGTGATGTCAGACGAGGAGAACTGAAAATATCAATTATATTTTAAACAGCTTACAGCCTAAATCCAGAAAGAACAGATTTTTACTTGCACCTAAAACAGGTTGTTCAAATACACAACCAGACGTGTTTCACACAAACTCACTGCCTTAATAATTAATTTTATATTCATTAAAATGTGTGACTGGAAGCAAGAACAATGTTGAGGCTAATCAAATTATCTTTCTGTTTTCATGTTTGCCAGCCTGAAATGTGTTGTGAGTTCATGTGAAGTTCAAATCGAGACACAGGAAATGTTCATTATCGCTCTTGTGTGTCAAGATCTGTTCACTGCAAATTAGACAGTTTTTCACCAGCAGCCTCAGATTAGACTAAAACTGAAAACTGTACCTCACACAGATGCTCACATGTGTGTATCTGAATCCATCTGTTAGTCCAGAACGCATCATCATTCATCATCTGTGACCAGTGCTGCCAAAAAGAGTCACAAAGAGCCAATTTAAAAATGAATCCTTTTTTTCTCTGTTAGAACAACCTTAAAAATGATGCATGATTTGTTGGAATCAGACAAAAATGAATGAGCTACACCTGTCTGAGGGCTCAAAGCACACAATAATTGTTGTGAATTTACTGTAAGTCGCTTAAATGACGTGTTTAACTGCTGGTTGGAGTTTTGGGGTCGCTAGACGAGGCTTTAGTGAACCACCTCAACATCTGAATGAGGGTCTCACATGAGTTCAGCCCTGTTACCAAGCGTCTCTGTTATAGCGGCTCCTGCTGATAAATCCTGAACCGCAAGGGTTGAAGTTATTTTGATTTACTGCAGCCCGTAAGCAGCTACATAGCAATGCCCTAGCAACCACACAGAACATCGTAGCAACTGCATAGCTGCGCTCAGAGTGCCTTAGCAACGCTCTGACAATTACCCACAACACTGTGGAGGCTAGTTCTGTATAAGCATAAACATTACAATATGTTACAAAAAAAAGTACAAAATCTAGTTAGGAGAGGTCTGAAAAACTGACTGAGGAGAAATTTCTTACAATATAAAAAACCCACAATGTATACAAAATAACAGTGTTTCACTTAATAAAATATGGCCTGTTTTCACATAAGTGATTCATCAAGCAGTTAAACATCTGAAATGATCTTTATTTGTACAGTTTCTTAGAGGTGAACCTTCTGAAATCTTTCCTTTGTTTTAATAATCCATGAAAATTGCTGTTTTTTTCGGTTCTTAACCGCTTGTGCTTCAGAAAAGTGAAGCTCATTCATTTTTGTCTGATTTCAACAAATCAAACATCATTTGTAAGGTTTTAATGGAGAATGTGAACATGTTTCTGAAACTTTGCTCATTGTGACTCATTTTGCAGCCACAGGTCGCATATATTATCACACACAAATACACAAGCAGGAAACCCCAGAGATCTTTATGTTTAATGGCGGCACAATTCCTGTAGAGCCACAGACGCTGAGATCTTCACATGCAGGGAAGCGGTTGTGGGCGTTCAGTCAGACGCATTTCTGCATCAGAACAGCAGCTATACAAATGCATCTCCATGGACACAAGCCAATCAATCAAAGCGTTCTTATGTGCATCCAATGCGTAATGCTGTCCGTAATCTCACACACACAACTGTTATTGTGATACAGTTGAAACAGGCACAAAAATGTGAGAAATCGTCAGATATGGTGCTTCTCATTTACACGTTCATTTACTGAGAGATTTTTTCTCACTGGAAACATCTCTTTTCTCAGAATATTGCTGGATGTTAATCTAGGCTGCTGCCAACGTTATTGGAACGTTCCCTCAGTGGTACCAGAAAACATTCTTGCAGTAACGTTGGTACAACGTTTTTAAAATGATCACATAAACCAAAAACGTTGTTCCTAAATAGTTCGAGAACATTCATACAAAGTCTGAAAAACTGGACATTTTGAACATTTCTAATACTTTCAAATGAAAATGAAACGTCAGGAGAGCGTACGACCTGAGACTGTGAGCTGTGTGGTATCTCCACACAAACACGGGCAGTTCTCACAGTCTGACGGTAATAACTGCCATTTGAAAACATTATCTGCTGTAAATCCTGGTGTAGGTGGGTTTTACTGTAATTAGATGTCAACAGAGACACATGAATATGTCAGGAACTGAAACAGTCCCGGTTACAAGCCAAGTGCCCTAATTTCCCCCGTCGTGGATTTGGAGCCATTGTACCTTTTTAGTTCAGATTAAAAATGTTTCTTCAAAAGGGTTGGAAGACAGGAAAGAGATGGTTTATGAGTTTATGCCCACGGGCAGCTGGAAGCCAGACTTCTGCTGCAAGTGTCTGATGGTTGCTGGGTTTGGGTTAAACAGTCACTACTGCATCAGTCAAGTGCTCCATTTTCAGCCACGTTTCATAACCTCTAAATCCTTTCTGAAGAACATCATGCATAACTCAGATCTGGGCCCGTTTCTGACTCACATGTTTGATTAATTTAATGAGCTATAAACACTATAATCTGTCTGTAATATGTGTTCGTGAAACACCGTCAAACTTTCCCCAGAAATGTTGAGTCAGTTACAGGTTCTGGGTTAAGTGCGCAGTTACTTTGTGAAGGGGCTGAAAATGGAGGGCAGAAACTTCTGCCTGTGCTGTGCTGCCCCCGTGTGGTGCAATAGATCACATTCATATTTGATCATATTAATATTAGATGCTTTAAAGGTTAAAAAATCGATATGCTCGCATTGTAAGTTAAGGAGTATTTATGTTAAATGTACAGAAATGTATAATTATATTTATTTTAATTATTGGTGAAGTGAGGGTTTACATGAGACTCCTTAAGATGTTTCAGACATCTTATCAAACAGAATTAAATGTGTAAGACGTTTAAGAATCAACTATTACTATAAAACATAACAGCATTTAATAAATCCAGTTAGTATTTTACAAATACAAAGATTTTCAAAGCACCAGCACTGGACCCTGAGCTGAGCTTCTGAATGCAGTCAAGACATACATAACTTAATAATGAAAACACAGCATATACAGTAGAAATGAGCCACATAATAAACAGAAAAATAAGAGCAGAATAGTTCTATGATAAAGACAGAAATCTGTGTGTGAATAAGACACACCTAAACACAAACCCCTCACACACACTAATCTGTGTCTCGACACAATAAGAAACTATGAGCAGGTTGTTTGTAAAAGAGAAAGAGCAGATTTAATGTACAGTACCTCACAACCTTCAGGCCACAGGTAGGAACACACACAGCCACCTGCAGGTACAAACTGAGCTCTGTGTGAGTAAACACAGCATCTACTGTCACATGCATCAAACCTGTTTCCTGTTCTACGCTGAATGTGCTTTTCCTGTTTACACCACAAATACAAAGCTACTCTGCACAACTTACAGGAGTAAACAGCTTCAGTGTTTACAAGCATTAACATTATTACTATGTCTTAAACTTTTAAACTTTTTCATCTGTGGCACTAATGGAAAAGTTTTTACAGTGCAGAATTGTTAGCAGGGTATTTAAGCATCATAATCTCAATAAAGCATCTGAGAAATGGGCTGGTTTCATACCACGTGCATTTATTTCTGTGTGAAATGATGGTTCCTCTAAAGTTGTGAATGAGTGTTTGTGTTACAGGCTGGACCAGGAATCTTATCTCACAAGCCTATTGAACAGAAACCAACATTATGCACCGTGAAGTGCTTTTAAAACAATTACTGCAACAAAAAAAGTCAAAAGTCTTCAACAAAGTTTTCGCTGACGAAAGAAGTTCGTGTGTGACGTCACAGAAGGGGCGTGTCCTGGCGCATGAGGTCAGAAACACACGTGGCTTGAGGGTCTTCATAACGTCACAGGTACACGAGCTCAGGTCTTAGATAATAATGGATCAAAGTTGTCAAATGACGCCATTGTACTATATAATATAATATAATATAATATAATATAATATAATATACACTGTAGGTTGTTTTGCTTATAAGGTCCAAACAGTCATTCGTGACTGATAGATGAATCGTGTTTATTTGTACATACATGTGTTTGTGTTAAGAAGTATTAAATGTGTCTGTGTTTATCCACCAGGTGGCGCTGCTGTCGTTTATTTACTTCATCAGACATCAGTAATAAAAGCAGATAATAATAATAACTGAACAAACTGTTCACACCGTTTATTTAACATTAATGTGTAAATTTAACCTGCAGCCACGAGTTTGTGTTTGTCTGAGTGGGAGGCAAAGTCTCTCTCTCTCTCTCTCTCTCTCTCTCTCTCTCTGGGTCTCTCTCCCTTTCTCTCTCTTTGTGTGTGTGTGTGTCTCTCTCTACAACGCGACGGACGGAGCACAGCAGGTTCGTGTAGTTTTGTTTAAAAGATGTTTTCTGAATGTTGTTTAATAGTTTCATATTGCATGTGTCGTTTAATGCAGTTATAGTTACAGTGTTTGTTGACCGCAGGTTCATACAAAAGTCTCATATATGTTTATGTTTATTTACTGTAGAAGCTCCATTCCTGTGTTTACTGTTGAGATGCATGTGTGAGATGTGTAGTTTATTTAACTTAAGAGCACAGAGAGAAACTGTTTACTGATATAAACTGATGGCAAATACTGTGCTTTGAATGAATCAAATATTAGTGATTTTTAAATATATTGTAGGATATTGTAGGAATGAAATAAACCAACATACTGTAACAGGACATGTGCAAATATTACAAATACTGACTGTCAGTAGCGCAGAAATACTGTGTTGGTGTCAGAGGTCAAGCTCAGCAGATACGGTCAGTGCAGCAGATCTGAGCAGCTCGTGTCTGTAGAAACAGACGACTGTCCAGCTGCATGTTATCAGGTCTGTTAAAACTATAACACAACCAGAGAAAGGAAAGTCAACATTTGTTTTCTGTTTTCCCCCCTAATATATACGCTTGTCACAACTAACAACTTTCATCTGACATACTGTGTGTTCATTTTATTTTAATTTCTGCTGAAAACATGACATTAGATTCAGTCAGACACACACACAGCAGTCAGGTGAGTTTCTGCGAGCTGCGGTTCAGTGTTGCGTGCTGTAACATGTCCAGAGAGAAAAACAACCTCAGAAGAAAGAGAGAAGATTTAATAAACTTAACACAACCAAACACACTAAAATGTTAATATGCTCAGTTTAAACAAGAACTGCTGTTTTTACTAGACAGTAAATCAGGCTGCAGGAATGTGATCTTTGTGACCTATATGTCAAACTAGGGCAGGTTAATACGAGTTAAACATTGATTAACACTGACTGAGTCATTCATAACATGTGGGAAAAGAAAGATTTAGGAGCTAAACAGCTTGTAGTATTAACATGTGAAGCCAGCGAGTTCAGATTCAGACTGTACTGAACTGTACTGTACTGTATACAGTCATTCTCTGGTGAAGTATTTGCATTATGTATTTGTGTGTGTGGGTGTGTGCGTGTGTGAACAGTGTTCTGTGTGTGTGTGGACAGTGTACTTGTGTGTGTTTGTACAGTGTACTTGTGTGTCTGTGTGGACAGTGTATTTGTGTGTGTGTGTGAACAGTGTTTTGTGTGTGTGTGTGTGTGTGTGTGTGTGGACAGTGTATTTGTGTGTGTGTGTGGACAGGGTATTTAACAGTGTAAACACACAGTAACTGTAGTGTATGGTTGTGACATTGAACTTCTGAATTGTAAACTAAATTCTCTTTCTCATTTCAGGAGACGTGGGGTTATTTTTCATTGGATTATTCACCGTTTTCTCGTTTCCTCTGACATCATGTCTATTGCACTCAAACAAGTCTTTACCAAAGACAAGACGTTCCGACCCAAGCGTAAGTTTGAGCCGGGCACACAGCGCTTTGAGCTGCACAAACGGGCTCAAGCCTCACTGAACTCGGGCGTCGATCTGAAGGCGGCGGTCCGGCTGCCCCCGGGGGAAGATCTGAACGACTGGGTGGCTGTACATGTGGTGGACTTCTTTAACCGAATCAACCTCATCTACGGGACGGTGTGTGAGTTCTGCACAGAGAAGAGCTGTCCGGTGATGTCAGGAGGACCGCGATACGAGTACCGATGGCAGGATGAACACAGATACAAGAAGCCGACGGCGCTGCCCGCCCCACAGTACATGAATCTGCTAATGGACTGGATTGAGATACAAATTAACAACGAAGACATTTTTCCTACCAGCATAGGTGAGTCGCTAAACACTGATTGATTAAAGAATCGTTTTGAGTGATTGCTTTACAAAAACTAGCTTGTTTACTCTTAGGGTGTATTTAGGGTGTGCCTTTAACCTGTGCTGGGGTGTGATTGCCCCACCTCACACTGGTCGAATGAACAGCCCGTGAGGGTCAGACATGTCCGGGTGGGTCCGGGTCTGATGTACCTGCTGTTTCACTCAAAACCGTTTGTTTCCAAGTAAGAAAGAGGCCATCAGAAATGATTAATCAGACTGGTTTAGGAGCTGTTTTTAGAGCAATCTCTCTGAAATAGATGAAATCACAACAATAAACTGCTGTTAGTCACTGTGGATAAAAGCAGCTGCCAAATGCCTAAATGAAAGAAAAATGAGTTCAAAAGGCATTTTCGTCTCCACAGATGGCTGTACAGAAAACAGAAAATAGCTTGTGTGTGTATGCATGTATGTGCTTGTGTGTGTGTGCTTGTGTGTGTGTGCTTGTGTGTGCATGTGTGCACTTGTGTGTGTTTGTGTGTGTATGTGTGCTTGTGTGTGTGTGCTTGTGTGTGCATGTGTGCACTTGTGTGTGTGCTTGTGTGTGTGTGCTTGTGTGTGCATGTGTGCACTTGTGTGTGTGTGTGTGTGTGCTTGTGTGTGTGCGCGTGCATGAGTGTGTCTGTGCCTGAGTGTGTGCCTGAGTGTGTGCGTGTGTGTGTGCGTGCATGCATGTGTGTGTGTGAGTGAGTGTGCATGCGTACATGTGCATTTGTGTGTGTGTGTGTGTGCGTGCGTGAGTGTGTGTGTGTGTGCGTGCATGTGAGAGGGCTGTCAGTGATTCTGTGACGTCAGTCATGAGGGCAGAAGGTCTGATTCACAGGAAACATGATCACCTACATGCTGTCAATAATTCAAGGCCATTAGATGCCCTGGAGGATCTTGTCATACTTCAGCTGTCTGTAACTGAAGCCACACAGCTCTCATCTTCACTTCTTCTCTGCTTTTCAGGTTTTTATTGACAGAGTTTCTTCACATTCTGACAGCAGTCGCTAAGTGATTAACATAACAAAAACTGTTTCTGGAACAAATCGCCTGTCCTGCCTTTAAGGCAGAATTTGTTGTTGTGCTCCTCCGTAGCTCCTCCTATACATTTACATTTTATGTGACTAGCAAATACGCTTACATCTGATGTATACATTTAGTAAATCAACTAAAATCTCAAATCATGTTTCTCATGTAAGCTGCAAGTCTAATTTATTTCATGTTATCAGAAATAATTTATTTCTCATTTCTTTAGTGGGTTAGAGCCCTTCTAACCCTTTCAGTTCAGCGTAACAGACGCTGGTGATGTAGACTCCACAGGTCAGGATGTGTCTGTGCACATCCTGAGAGCTTTGAAGCCTCTAACAGTGTGTGTGGGGTGTGGCTGTTGCCCCGGGCCGTGGAAGGGTGTGTTTGAGCTGATGAAGAGGCCCAGATGTAGCTATAGTGTTCCTTTCTACCAAATGTCATTATTTCTGTTGTGAATTAAAGGGATAGTTCACCCCAAAATTTTTCCATCACCCTCATTCCAAACCTGATAAACTTTAGCACTTCCCAAACAATAAACTCTCAACTGGATCACCGACCCACCCCGTGACTTAACCAGCCATGAGTAAAGGGTTATGGTGCGACTGAAGTAGAATATTCACAGTATCGTGAGCAGATTAAAGCTTGTGTTGATTTTCGTTGTGACCTACAGCAACACAAATCCCTGCGTCTGTCTGGTCATGTGACTGGAAGCATAAACAAGTCGACAGCTCGGCTTATCCTGCAGAACACAGCCTGTGATTGGTAGATGTTAATAATAAGATGTTTTAGCTGCGTTCCGTTCTGGATTATTTAAATCTGTTATTCTCACATACAATCAGACCTAGACATAAAAGAACACATTAAGAACACATAGATATTGTTAGATTTTAAACAGTTTAAAACAGAAATGTTTTACAGTTTATAAATATTTGAAGCTGCAATCTGTAACTTTATTGGGTTAAAACCAAACATTCAATAGATATAGATATAGATAGGCAAAGGTTACAGATTGCAGCTTTAAATATAATAAATAATGAGCAGTAACATTTTGCTGAGTTTGTTTTTTGCTTGTATGAATCCACTGTGAAGTTTTTACTGTATTAGCATAATGGGATGTGAAAGCTGGCGGCTCGAACAATTTGAACAAAAGAAGCGTTTCCTTCAGTCATACAAACATAATGAGCTTTTGTTGGGAGAGTCTAAGAAATTCAATGTCAGTCGCACACAAAAACTGTAACTTATGGATTCTTATGCAACACCCACATACATCAGCTTCACAAATACACACAAGCACAGTTATCACCAGAATAACTGCTCAGTGATGCCCTGTTGTGGCCCGACACGAAATAAAAATGTGTTTTTATTGTTCCTGTGACCTTTTGATCTGAAGGTTCAGCTGAAATGTTTAAAATTAGTTTTGCAATTTAAGTCGGTACAAATCCAATTTCTGCTCGGGAAACAGATGAGGGAAATAAAGCAGTGAGGTATACGATGAGATTAATGGCCATCACAAAGATCCTCCTACCATATGACATATGTAGATGGTTTCACAGCAGTTACTAAATGAATTTATCATTCACATTAAAGAACAACTGCAATTTCAAACTATTTTGAAGGTGATAGAGACAAAGTCAGTCAGATGTTTGGAATGACACAGACGAGTAAATAATGGACAGATTTTTTGGACGAACTCATTTTGTAATTTATTTTCTTTCTGTTTCTTGTTGTGTCTTTCAGGAATTCCATTCCCTAAGAACTTCATCCCGATCTGCAGGAAGATTGTGTGCCGGCTCTTCCGTGTGTTTGTTCATGTCTACATTCATCATTTCGATCGGATGCTGCAGATGGCAGCTGAGGCGCATGTCAACACCTGCTACAAACACTTCTACTCCTTTGCCACTGAATTCAACCTTATAGACCGTAAAGAGCTTGAGCCACTGGTGAGAACAACATGAGACGCACATAAACAACAAACACACTCATTACAGTACAACTGAACAAAATCCATTAAACAATATGTAATATGTAGTTTTATATGTAATATATAACTATATATAATCCACCATTAGTTTATAAACACATAGAACCTTATTCCACTACAAAGAACCTTTTATGAAACAGAAGAGTTCTACTAATCTTTCTTTTAGGTTCTTAATGGAACCATGCAGCCAATTTATGGAGATATGCCTGTGTTTGTATATGCAATATGTTTGTAAAAGTAACTCCACATTTTCAATGAACCCCTGTAATATTTAGAGCATTTAGGAATATGACGTTGATGTGTTTTTCAGAAAGACATGACTGCAAGAATGGGGCTGTAGTTGTGGACAACTTTTCCAACCTTTTCCAAACGTTGAGAGGATTTTCCAAGGTGGTGAGGTCATCACCAGGGAGATCCCAAAGCCTCATGACATCATCACTGACGAAAGGATCACGTTAAGACAACCATATGTCCCTAAGGCTTCATGTGACATTATACAACAGCACCATCTAGTGATGTGCTGGGTTTCACACTGAGTTAACAGAACCGGACAGAGACAGTGGGTTTGAACTGTCAGGTGTGTTTAATGTTAAATATATGTTGCAGTGAAATTCAGATTTACTCAGTTTTTCATGTGAACCTGGACTGTGTTTCTGATATATAGTTACATAAACAGAGAAGCAGTAGATAGTTCAGGAGAGTATGTGAATGGAGAACATCATTTAAATGTAATTTGCTTTAATTTTACTTGTTTAAAACTTACATTCTTGCTTCTGTTTCACTGTTACTGTACATTTCTCAATAAATCTTAACAAACGTTTCATTGCTTTAAATGATCATTGGTTGAGTTCATTATGAAGATAAATCTCTAGTCTGGAGGATAAACGAGATGTTTTAATTCTACCTTTCGTTTCTTGTGTCTCAGCAGGATCTCTAGTTAACCTGAACACTTTACCATCACCTCACACGTTAAGCTCTTTACCAGTCACTTACCCTGATGACATCTGTCTAAACTTAAGGGTTCAGTGTGAAGCCCCGGCTTTCTCTGATCCGGATTAAGACGCAGGTTTACACACAAACCTTAAGCAGTTTGGGGATGTTTCGGATTTGTTTAATCGCAGCTTCATGTTGATAAAACGCGTCTCGGCTGCAGAACATCTCGGGTTTGCTTGAGATGCTCCTGCGCTTAATTCAGCATGAAACAAACGCGTTCATGTTATAAACCAGGTTGCGTTTTCTCTGAAGCCGGTCTCTGAGGTCTCTGTAACCCATCATGGGTGAGAAAGCAGCAGCATCCGGGCCGCCGCTGTGGGCGCAGATCCTGTCCGCCGGTGCGCTGGTGGGTTTCGGGCTTTACTGCATCACTAAAGGCGTTTCGTTCAGTCTCTTCAACTGGTGGTACATGCTGGGGGGCGCGTGTTTGCTGGCCACAGCCCTCGCTTCGTTTCGGGTGTATGAGGTGTGTGTCCTCATGGAGAGGACGGAGACCGCAGAGACACACACACAGCCGTGATGCTGTTTGTCCTGATGGAGGATTTATGGACTGTCTGCACCACTGAATCATGTAAAAGTGAAGTTTGTCAGTGAGGATGCAACCAGATTGTTTAACCCGTTTTGCATTTGCATGCATTTTGGTATAGAGACGTATATTTATAGAGACTTTGTTAAAATGATCAAAGTGATTCAATGAAATTACATAATGTACGATAACAGCAAGTGTTCTGGTTGTATTTGAACACTTTCACCAGCTGTGTCTTTTATTAGTTTTAGTAGCTTTGTTATTGCAACACGATTCTTCTGTGCAAAAAAAGTGTAATGGTAGTGTACGATTGTTCCTGAAACATTTATGTTATGGAGGTTGAAAGAACAAGAACAGGAATAAATATATTTTTATCAATGTATATCACAGGACCATTAAATGTTTTGTCCTATTATTGCATTCAGAACAACATTACAATTAAAGGTTTATATGAATCCAAACACAAATCTATATGAAATTAGACTTCATAGACATTACTGTTGATCTTTTTATATGTTGTGTTCTGTGGTTTTCTCTACTGTATGTTTGGTACTTATGGATAATACGTGACAATGAAATAGATATTCGTGTAATTCAAAAGCAATGTATCAACAAACAAAACTGTAATTAATAAAATGACTTAATTTAACTTAAATGAGTTTTGGTCTACCTATTACGTCACACGCATGCGCACCTCAGACAGCGCTGCCGTGTTCTAAGAGGAAGTGTCGTAAAAACCTCTCGTGGTAGCCTAGCAACGCAGAGGCGTTTGTTTACTGAAGCTGCTACGGGTCGTTCATAATAATTGTCTGTTTACAGATAAAGGCAAGTTGTTCATTATTTTATCATGTTTTGATGTCGTCTGTTTGTTGTTTTACAGACTTTTGCTTGAGCGGAAGTAAAGAAAAGAACCGCGATGTTGCTAGTTTACAGCTAGACGTGCAGCCGGTGGTTTAACTATCGTGCTTCATTTAACCTGGTTTGCAGAACATCCCATAATTTAATGTTTCTCGTGACGTCCCAGAATGTCGAGCCAGAGACCCTCCTCTGGGAGACCCGTGAGCCGCGGGTCGTTTGCCCCCGGTGCTGGAAGACCCCCACAGACCGCCATGAGAGTGGGCACTGCGGTGAGAAGCTGCCCTGTTTCCCTCACAGTTAGAAACTTAGGTTATAACAACGTTTCCCTAATGTTTATACCAAGTAACTAATAAGTAAGTTCTAGGAACGTGTGTGTGTGTGTGTGTGTGTGTGTGTGTGTGTGTGTGTGTGTGATGTCATGGTACTCCAGATGTTTAAGTGTATCTACAAGCATAATAATACCAATAAACTTTGACCTTGTGTGACATGTTTATATTCCCATGAGGACCCAAAGTTATAAATCATACAGAATTATGTTATGTAAATCTAAAGATGTAGAAACAGTGTTGGGGCTACAGTTTGTTAAAGGAATGTCCTTATTAAACATGAAAACGTGTGTGTGTGTAACAGATGGTACCGGGCACAGGCAGGCCGGGATCCAGAAGTGGACCCGTGGCTGCGGGTGTTTTGTCAGCCCAGATTAAAGTGGCGGACCGACCCGTGACTCAGCAGGGACTCAGTGGCATGAAGACAGGAATGAAAGGTGACGTCCTGTCTCTGCTGTCATCACATCCATCTTTATTTCATCCTTAACACTGATATGATGAGATCCAGGGTTTTAAATGATGTGAAACATAAACGCTGACGTTCTCATTTTTACTCTTTAAGGACCTCAGAGGCAAATCCTGGATAAATCATATTACCTTGGGTTACTACGGTACAAAAAATTAATGATGAATTAATGATGTTAAATATGTCAGTATCTTCTCAGATGGTAAGTGTTGTTTGTTTATTTGTTTTACAGGAGTAAAATAAATGAACTCACAACAGAGTCCAGCAAGCTGCAGAAAGACATCGACACCTTTAATCAGGAGAACTCAGTCTATCTGTCTTATGAGAAAAGGTAAATTCTTACATTATAAAAGGTATAATTATCACATTTCCATTAAACTATTTCAGTCGTTGATATACTTTACAGAAAGTGCTGCTGAAGATGATGTTCACCGTATGAACTTTACAACTTTACCACATCGCACCAGAAACGCAACATCAAAGTTTCAGTTTTGGAATAATTAACTCGCATAATTCTGAATTAAATGAGGCGTTTCTGGCTGTAATGATGATGTTTAACTCCTGGGTCAATAAACGTTTGGAGTTTTGTTGATAATTCAGTTTCACAAAGCCTGAGGATGATTTTAATTCAAAGTTCCAGGAAAAAAAACTTTGAGTTATTGCATGTTGTTTTGTGGCATTTAAATGTATTTTAACCATTTATTTTGGTCTTGATGTTGATCATCTGAATGCAGCGATTCATTTAACGTTTAAAACTCTTTATTTAAACAGGGCAGAAGGTCTGGCTGGAGAAATTAAAGATCTTCAGGGACAGCTGGCAGATTACAACATGGTACAAATACAAACAATTAACAAACTGTGTTAACAAACAGAAACTCAAGAATCAGTGAGTGTGTGAAATACACAGTGCAGATAATCATGTTGCCTGTCACATTTACAGCTGGTTGACAAGCTGAACACAAACACTGAGATGGATGAAGTGATGAATGACATCATCATGGTGAGATGACATCATCTGTGTGTGCTTGATTTCTGTATCTCATATTTTGCTGCTAATTGTGTTTGTGTTGCTGTCATTAGCTGAGAGCTCAGAATGACAGGGAGGCTCAAGGCATGGACGTCATATTCACGGAGAGAAGACAGTAAGTCTCTTTGTTTTGTCCTGCGTCAGAGGTCATCTGCTGATGTCATTAAAGCCTCCAATCAGAACAGACTTGAGTAAAACGTCTCTTGTGTAGCTCAGGGCTCCTCTTTAACTGAGAGCTTTTATTTAAAACCTCATTTAATACTTTGATGCATAAAAAACATGTTGAGAAATTAGACATAATATTATAAGTGACACTGTTGTAAAATTTAAAGATGTAATCCATAACTTTGTTTGGTTTTAGAATGAACAATAATCAGTTATTATGTAAGTACATAACAGATCCATGTTCAGACAGTCTCCTTAACCGAATTCCCAACGGTAAGTTTGGAAATTTCAGCTTTAAAAATGATCGGTTTACTCTTTTATAAAGCGTAGCTCTAAACTCACAGCGTTACTAGATCATGTTTGTTGTCCTGCTGAGAGTCTCACTGAAGTGAATCCTGATCATACGTCTGCTCTCTGAAGTCTCTCTGCTCAATGTAGACGTCCTCTATAAAGCCATCATCATCATCATCCTCCACAGGCTCAGTGCTCTCATCCAGGTCCTGTACACTGGTCTCTGTCTGTTGCGTGTCCAGACTGAAGTTAGAGTAGCGTCCGGTGTTCATGACGCTGGGCTCTGCGTCCTCACGCAGCCTCTGGTGACGATAGTTGAAGAGAAGTTTGTACCAAGATGGCGACTTGACGGCACAGACGATTAGCATGGAGGTGCTGAGGGTTATAATTACAACACCAAGCAGAAACTTCCAGCTGTTGTTTCCTGCTGATATCCCATCGCCAGTGAATTCTGAGGAGAAACATGTTGGCGTGTTACTCTTTTATAGCACCTCAAAGACGTTTTCATGACCTAATGTTCTGAGTTCTGTCAGGTCATAAGACTGACATCATTATCTTGTTATAATCCTTGTGTAATGCAAAGATTATGAGGTCAATGTATTGCTTTCACAACATGCTGATATTGACACTCCAGCACAGTAGGTGGGGCTGTTTTTGCTTTAAGCACAACTTAAACCTTGTCTGTCTCTCAACACTCATATTTTGAACATGGTGCATTGAAAATACTGAACAAAACATTCCTTATTTACTCACCCTCATGTTATTTAAAGTATAGACTTTACTCTTACACAAAAGAAAATATTTTGAGAAATGTCTAAGTGGTTTTGTGTCCACATTTACTTTAAAATATCTTTTTGACATGATGGTGTGTAAATGATAAAATAACTTTGAGTGTTGGTGAACTATACTGTACACTTACCTTTGTTAGAGCTGTTACCATGAATGCTGCTGACTGTCTGTGAGGGAAGCAGTGATTTTGGTGTGACTGGAGCGTCTGTCTCCACAGATGTTTTTGTTGTTGTGGTCTGAGGTGAGCACAAGGATTTTCCATCAAAAACGGTTTTGCCAGCCAGTTGCTCTGGTCTGTAACACGTTACATCTCTGCCTGCACAACAGCGCAAATGATTGTGTATGAACACACTCAGCAAAACGCACTCAAAGACTAAAGACCAACAAAATAGAAAATAGTTGTTTTTTTCTCACCTATTGATATTCCAGAATCGTTCAGCTGTTTAATAAGAGTCACAAATGAGCACGAACAGTCCCAAGGGTTTCCCTCCAAATCTAAAGTCTTCAGTTCAGTCAGTCCTTCAAAGATGTCTTTGGGAAGTGACTGCAGTCTGTTTCGCCTCAGATTAAGAATCTCCAGGTTTGTGAAGACGTCAAAAGCTCCTGAGGGCAGCGTCTGAATGAGGTTGTAGGAAAGATCTAGCACCCTCAGCTTGGGGTACATTTGCAGGACCCTGGTGTCAGATGTTGACATTGTAATTAAGTTATGGCTCAGGAGAAGTGTGGTGAGGTTTCTGGCTTGGGTGGTAGGAATATTTGTCAGAGATGCGTTGCTCATGTCCACCTGAACACACAATAAATGTCTCTGGTCATTGTGCATAAAGAAATAGTTCAATCAAAAATGCTCCAAGTTTTTATTCACAGACGTTTTGCTTAATTTCAGAAGACATTTAATAAGTTGTTCAGAGCATGTTGCATGAAGACACTTTGAGAAAAAGCCATTTCTACAGAAAGAGCAGTAAGAAACACTCACAGACTCTGCGGTCGCCCCTGAGATCAGCAGCACAGCCGCCAGCCACAGTCTGAAGGCCATGATCTCTCTGTTACCTGTGATGGCAGCACAGCAGAAACACACACCAGCGTCCTGTCCATAGGAGAAAGAGAACTGCTGCTAGATTTTTGAACTGTTGTGAAGTTCTTCAGGACTGAAGATACACTCATGTGTCACACAACAGAGTCTTTGTGCTAGAGTCCCTCTCCTGTCAGCATGCCTGAGTCTCATGCCTCTCCACGGCTGTTTGTTGCTTTCTCTGTTTTTCATGCTTGTTATCTTTCATCACACACAGAGCTTCTCATGAAGTCAGCCAGTGTTCTCCAGAGCAGAAGTTATTATAGTTTACTAATACTACCAAACCCTTCCTGTTAACTCTGATAAAAATGCTAACTAAGTGAACATTTGAGATGTTGTCTTAGCAACAGGCTGAAGTTGAGGGACTATTACTGAAAATAAATGAAACCCTAACTAATTTTGATTTTAATTTGAATCAGAGAGGCGACAGAGAGGCAAAAGTTTGTTTTGATATGATTGCTGTTTTAAACGCTGCATGGTTAGGGATTATGGTAACAGTAACAATTTAAAGTAGTATTTTCTCCTGTAGAGTTAAACGGTTAGAGTAAATGATTTAGAAGAGCACAGTCATGAACGATCACAGATCAAATTTACTTATTTATACAGAAAACAGTTGAGCTAAAGCCATTATTTAATGACTCTGTAGAGAAGAGGGGAATTAGCTGGTTGTCTATTTAAAAGTTGACATATAAATGTCATGAGTGTTGGAGAGACTTACCGTTGATGTGGTGTGTTGTTGCAGAATGGGATGTGACAGACCTTTGCTCTGTGTAATAAAGACTGGCTAAAGATTGACAATCTTGAGTCAATTACCTCAAGATTATGAACTGGATGTTTAATGGACTTCGGTCTCTGAAGATGTTGTTAGATATGCATTACTCCACAAACACACACAAACAACCACAGACAAACTCCACAAACACAATCTCAGCTTTAAAAAGAGTTTACCTGGGGTTTGAACTGTCCCTTTAAAATGATTAAAACTCTTATACAGTGTGTGCTAATATCTCTCTCTGTTGACAGGAAAGAGGAACTTATTCGAGCCGTGGAGGACGACATAGTCCGAGAGAAACAAGCAGCAGAGGATATTATTAAGAAGATGTCTGCTGAGAAACAGAACAAGTATGCTGAGATGAAAGTCACCAATGATGAGCTGCTACAGGTTTGTTTCTGTCCATCCCAGCAACACTCAAAAAAATACAGTCAGTGAGCTGATAGTATCAGTCAAGGCCAAGTAATAACCTTCAGTCCTGATGCTGAAACAAATGAATGGAAGAGTTGAGCCCAAAAAAATTACATTTAGTTTTCTATATAGAAAAATCAAGCAGTCAAGTTACTTTCTCTATATTCTTCATACACACACACACAGAGAGCTTTTTATAATATGACTTAAGAAGATTTCAAATGTAATGCGCAATGTTTCCTGTAAGCTACAAAAACGTTTAAAATGCTATTTTAAAAATTCTAGATCTAAATTATAAGAATGTTTTAAAACTTTAAATTCTATAACATTTATAAATGTTCCGCTAACAGCTTCTGAGAACATTAGCATTAGCTGTGAATGTGATTTTAAGTTCAGGTGTCTCCTCTCATGTCTCCAGGAGCTCGATGCTCGGCAGGAGGAGCTAGATTCTCTGATTAGCAGGAAGGAGACGTTTGAGACGGTAAGTGGACACACACACACACACACCTGCAGATGTTTGAGACAGTAAGTGGACACACACACACACACCTGCAGATGTTTGAGACAGTAAGTGGACACACACACACACCTGCAGATGTTTGAGACAGTAAGTGGACACACACACACACACCTGCAGATGTTTGAGACAGTAAGTGGACACACACACACACACACACACCTGCAGATGTTTGAGACAGTAAGTGGACACACAACTGCCCGTGTCGGATGCATTAACATACATAACTGCATCTGTGATGATATCATTAGCCAGAGAGTGGCTGTTGATCTTTTTTCATCATTTATCAAATGTGGGCAGGTTTTTCAAAAACACATTTTCAGCAAAGCTAAGAAAAATGAAATGTTGAAAGAGGTTAAATGTCAGTCAGAAAACATTTACATATCAGTTTTCACATTTACACAAACTATTTCTTGATCCTGAACTGTTAAGAAGATGCGTTATCGCCCCCTACAGTAATGTCTGTCAATAGCAGGGAGAGAGTCTGAGAGAGATGATGTTTATTAACCGTTATCTGACATTCATGCGTGTTCGCAGGAGCTGCTTCACTCACAGGTCAGACAGGAAGCAGTGATGCTGCACGAGAAACTGTTAGAGCTGGAGAACCGCAGAGACCTCATGCAGGCAGAAGACAGAACCATGGGTTCTCCACAAGAGGAGAGAGAACGCCTCTTTAAGCAGGTCTCTCGTCCGTTACCACACACACTGCTTTCATGAGCTTCACATCTGTTGTGTTCAGACGTTCCATCATGTTGTGCTTGTTTAGGTGAAGGAAAACAACCAGGAAATAGCCAGTATGGAGCGGCAGTAAGTGTTTCAAACTATTTTCATGTTTTCTGGCTGTTAAACTCCAGTAGAATAGTTTGAATTTGATTTAGCTTCAACTAATTTTATTTCTGACTAATTTATTTATTGTGACTCCAGTTTATAATGACTTTAACATTTAGATTAAGGCTCCAATCAGTTTTTTGTACCTAACTAGAGTTGTTTGATAATTGCTGTGAACACACAGATCTCAGCAACACAAGTTTCATTCGTAGCACCGTCGCTTCCCATAATTTCCTGCAAATATTGATAATAATCCAGAATTTGTCAGATAAATACTGATAAATTTGTATCGTGCCAGTTACACAATCTCCTCAGAAATGATGCAGGGTGTTTTCCCCTCAGAGTGTTTAACAGCGCAGGACTGTTATTGTGGTGTGTATCTGTGAATTGTGTGATGTGATTTGTGTCAAAAGACTGAAGGGAAGATTCCAGTGAGATTAATGTTGTGTTTGTACAGATTAACTGAGATACGGGAAAAAATCAGCCATCTCACTGAAGAGATGCGACAGCTCGATGCAGACATGGAGGAACATCAAGGTTTTGCTTTCATATAAATATGAACAAAAAAACTCATCATTTGTCTATCTGTTTGAAGCCATGCAGTGTTCCAAGAGTTTGATTGACAGCATTTATCTGTGACATTATTTCTACTTTCCTGCCATCAGTGTTCCTACATATGTAGGATGTAAAGAAATTATGTAGTCAGTTGTGGTAATTAGTGAAAATGATCTATTTTAAAGAATCTGTTCTATTTTGTGATAGTATGTGTTTATAATGTAACAAGTTCTTTATTTTGTCCTTTATGCACAGGAGAACGAACACAAAAATACAAGGAGCTACAGAAGAGAGAAGAAGAAATTGACTGTGAGTTTGTGTAATACATCATAGTATGTCTGTACAAACAATCGTGTGTTGATCATATGTGCTGAGCGTGTTGAGTCTGTGATGAGCTTGTTGAGTCTGTGATGAGCGTGTTGAGTCTGTGATGAGCGTGTTGAGTCTGTGATGAGCGTGTTGAGTCTGTGATGAGCGTGTTAATCTTGTGTGTTCCTTCAGCGTATCTAAACACATTTGAGGAGAATAAATCTCAGGAGCAGCAGCACATGAGAGATGCTCAGAGCAGCATCGTGGCTGTGCTGGAACACACCAGCAGGGTAACACATGTTCCTCTCAGGATAATAAATCACAGCTAATAGGGAACGTTCCCAAAGCAGTGACTAACATTCTCCAAAAGTTCTGTCACGGCTATCAAAACGTTCTTGCAGTGACGTCAGTAGAACATTTTTTTCGTTTGTTACTTAATGGAAACCTTACAGAAATGTTCTTGCAACCTAAAACTGTTGGCTGCGATGTGTTGTCCTCAGAACATCAGTCGCATGCAGAAGCTGTCTGCAGTCACTGCGCAGGAGCTGAAGTCCATGCAGGAGGACCTGAGCTTCAAGGAGACAGAGATGCAGAAGTCTCAGAGCACAGCCAAAGGGCTTTCCTCAGGTCTCTCTCTCTCTCTCATTTGTTAAGGTGTTAGCTGCTACCCACTGAAGTGCTTTTCCTTCCTTTGTATGAAACTCCTCAACATTCTCCTGATTTCCAAACATTGTCTTATCTCCTCAGAACCAGCGAGAAACGCACCACAGAGCTTCCTGTCAGTCGGTCATTGTTCGTCTGTTTGTTGTTCTTGTATTCTTTCACTTTTATAGTCCCGCTAAAACACTCTTGCTGTGAGGCAGCGTTTGTGTGCAGCTTCTGCTGGTAGTGATGAAGTAACGTTACACAACGTTAATAAACACACAGTTATCTGTTTAATGGCTCCTGCTCATGGGTAAATATTTTCATTAACCCTAAAACAAAGCATCTATGACAGATGAGAGACATTGTGTGTGTGTGTGTGTTGTAGGACCCCTGGAGAAGGAAGCATTTCTGAATGCTCAGAAGTGCTGACGGGGCTTTTTAACTGTCACACACACACTCACACACGCAAACACACTGAGCTGGGCCTGCTGCCTATCAGGAGGAAGCCGCCCTCTTCCACTTCCTTCCTGTTCCACTTCCTCCTCCTCCTCACACCCTCCCGCATGGATGTGCAGGTCTGTGTGCAAACACACAGATTAAGGCTTCATGTCTCCGGGGCATTTCAGACCAGTGTCCAACACCACCAGAGGGTATTTTCATAGCTCACATACCCAGAAGGCTCCTGGCACACTGGGTAGCGGCTCAAAGGTTAGCGACTAACCTTTGACCTCTGTATCTAGCAGATGGTAGCCTGTAGTGTGTTACAACATGACCCAATGCGAAGTAAAGTTCTGAACAGCGATCCTGTGAAATGATTGTAAAATATAAACACTGATGTGTGATGTGAGCAGCAGGGCAGGTATGATAACCTGTTTTCAATGTTCCCAATTGTTCAAAACATCCCCTTTTTTCTGGTTATGGGAACGTTATTTAAACTTTCCTCTGTGAGATTCCACTAACAATTTAAGAGTAAGAATGTCATACCCTTAAACACACACACATGAAGCAGTGAGCAGTACACACACACACACACATGAAGCAGTGAGCAGTACACACACACACATGAAGCAGTGAGCAGTACACACACACACACACACACACACACACATGAAGCAGTGAGCAGTACACACACACACACACACATGAAGCAGTGAGCAGTACACACACACACACACACACATGAAGCAGTGAGCAGTACACACACATAAAACAGTCAGCCGCTGTGGGGGCAGTTGTGAATGAGTTGCTCAAGGGCACCTCTGTGGTTCCTGTGGTTTCCTTCCAGCATTAGGAATCAAACCAACAACGTCTGACTCTCTAACCATTAGGCCACAACTTCCCCAAACTGATGGTTACCTCAGTATCTCAGGAGCTTGTTTAAGAACGACGTTAATCAAACTCATATTTGTGTTTGTAGTGACACCTGTAGGATAAACAATGACTGAACACAGTCCAATCAAATAAAACTGTACATGGGTTCTTCCTGCAGTGCTGGACTATAAGGCTGTTTGTTCTGTGTTAATGGGTGTTGATGTGTTTGTGCTCACAGAAAGCGAGCATCTGCAGCAGGACCTGCTGAAGGTGGAGCAGTTGGAGGGAAAGGTCTCCACAGAACTTCAGACTCTGACAGACCAGCTCACACGCATGACACATGAGCTCAACACGTACAGAGACCTCGACGCTCTCAAAGCAGCTGGAGAGGAGCGCAAGCAGGTACCACCTCATCTTCTGAGGCATTCTGGTTCTGGTCCATCAGACGGTCGTTCAGTAGCTGTTGGTGATGTTCTGTAGCTCATCTTCTGTTGTGGTTCTGGTCCATTAGACGGTTGTTCAGTAGCTGTTAGTGATGTTCTGTAGCTCATCTTCTGTTGTGGTTGTGTTTCTACTGTCAGAGGCTGCAGGACGACAGAGTTTTGCTTCTTCAGATGAAGGAGACGTTTAAGAAGACAATGCATCACATGAATGAAGAGTTGGAGAATCTTAAGAGTCACTTACAGGAGAACGAGACTCATGTGGAGGTGAGAAACATAAATAATCTTTAGATGCAGGAGTAACTGTGTCTCTGCGGTGTCTCAGACATTCATGAAAGTCAGTCTTTATTTTTAAGGGTATATGTGGTATGCACAACTATTTTTAATTAATGTATTAATTGTATTGTATTGTATTAATACTGAATGTATTCATATGTGCAGTAAAATCTTTTATCTGGTTTATCTGCAGTTAACCAACATGGAGAGAAAATGGCAACATCTTGAGCAGAACAACTATGTGATGAAAGAGTGTATCCTTTTTTTCTCTAACTTCTGCTCTGTCATCATCTTATATAGATTTGTTAGTTAAACACAATATTGCTTAGATACAGAACAGGGAACGTTCCTAAAACGTTGACTAATGTTCTATAAAGGTCTTTTAAAGTTATCAATACATTTTTACAGTAGCGTTTGAAGAACAATATGTTGAAC
Organism: Yasuhikotakia modesta; assembly: GCA_036877545.1. Lineage (NCBI taxonomy): Eukaryota > Metazoa > Chordata > Actinopteri > Cypriniformes > Botiidae > Yasuhikotakia > Yasuhikotakia modesta. The sequence goes on along the minus strand of JBAJNP010004315.1, from coordinate 8,511 downwards.
TGTTATGTACCATATATATGAAAAACACTTTCCTTACGAGGAATATTTTTAAAATATGTTACTAATTAAACATCAGTTTAAATTTCATTCTTATAAGCAAGAATTATAACATTACATCTTATAACATTCATTTTAAATGTTTCGGTTATGTAATGAAAGCATTAGAGAAACGTTCTCACAAGCTTGGTATTCATGTGACTCTAAAGATCCCTAACTCTGTCCTCCAGTCATCGCCTCCAAGGGGGTTGAGAGCGATTACCGCCCGGTGGCCAAAAACGTCAACAAACAGCTGACAGAGTACAATAAGGTGCTTATAGATGCCCTGCAGGGCACAAGAAACTGAGCCACTTCCTGTCTGCTTACACTCACACTTAAACTCACTTCCTTTTCAAGAGGAGCAGCTTTGACTGTGTGTGAATCTGTTACAGAAAACATATACAGAACATGTGAATCAGAGACCATCTTTCAAACAGCAATGCTTGAGAGTTTAACATGCGGGCCACACTTTTATAATGCCTACAGAAAATAGATTAAATGTAAATAGTGTTTGTGTGTAATTCAAGCGTTCATGTACAATAAAGTAACAAATATTAAGAGATTCATTGTTTGAATGTTGCTTACAAACAGAGCCAAGAGTAACAGTTTATGTGTCCGTGAATCTTTCTAACAATGTTTGCTGAATGAAGTTTGTGGCGAGAGAGACACCAAACTCTTACTGAACTTATAAAGTAATGGGATCAGGCGTTAGGTGGGATTTTTTTGGGAAGTAAGAGACGCTTCACTCGTGTCACCCAAACATATGGAAAGGCTGACAGATTTTATTGTAAGTGATGCCTGCGTTTAAAAGAAAACATACATATATGTTTGATATGTACGTGTTCTTCAGAAAAACACATATCAGGTTGAAACTGCAGTTGGCCCCAAGTGTGTTCTTGGGTTTAAAAGAGTATTGACACAGTTTTTATTTTCCCTGCGGTTTCTTGTTTTCTCCCAAAATAGTCATAAATTTATAAAACAATAACAGTGTTTTGAAACTTTGTGTTTTCATAGTTGGTGATGAACTCTTAAAAATGTGGTTCCTCGTGTCATGACCATGAGTTTTTGAGTTATAGACCCTCACGAAGGGTCCCAGTACGGATCGGTCGTGTTCAGTGTCACATTTCAACATGTGAAACGTAAACATTTGTACACACACACACACACACATCTGGTTGCTAACAGTTAAAGCGAGTCTCTGAACCCTCCGTGATCTCTGTGCTGCCCAGTTCTGGCTCCCGGCCCGTTCTGGGTGTGAGACCTCAGAGAGGAAAGTCCACCCTGCTCCAGTAAAGGCCTCACACAGCCTGAAGGTCCTCCTTTGTTTGTTTCCTCTGACATCTTTAATTTTGTCCCCTTAGAAAGACGCTTTAAATCTGTTGCTGTCAAGCGCTGAGGCGTCTGTCGCACACAAGCTTCACGAAACCTAATTAAAAACCAGGAGCTTTTTTGTGTGAGAACCGCTGCTGAGTAAGTTGATTCTCGTTCACTGAAACACTCGTTCATCTGCACACAGGAAGAAAGACAAACGTCTGTCCAAACAAGAGTTCCTTAAGCTGAACCCCGTGCAGTCAAAGGTCTGTGAGAATATTTTTCCTATGGTGCTGTGGGAGCGTCACTGGACCAACATCATCATCATCACTCCAGATTCATTCATGATCTAATCTTCTCACGTTCCACATGAGAGTTTAGTGGCAGATTTAAATAGGCTCCAGTTTACACTTGGCATTAACACACATTATGGATCTGGATCTTGTGCACAAATGTGAATGTGTCCTGATCTTGAGGTTGTGGTCAAATATCAGTGTAATCTAAACAGGTTTGTTTAGTGTGTGTGTGTCAAACGTTCTTTGAATGTTGCCTAACATACTCTATAAGTTCTCTCAAAGTTCTTAATAAACATTCTTGCAGTTATAATAGTAGAACATGTTTAAACATTATATATCATTTATTTATTTTTTTAATTATATGTAAGTTACTGGAACGTAAGTTCATCAACACCCTGAGTTCTGTGAGTCCAGAATCTGCTCAGCTCACCTTTATAAATCACGTTACATGTCAGTCAGGCAGTTTTCTCCTGTGGGACGTTTTTGGCAGCAAACTGGATCAGCCGGTGGTCAGAAGATTGACAGGCAGCGTTTGGAATGATCAGATAAGGAGCAGAGTTGTTTGCTAACACAAGCTTAGCATGAGTCTTTGAGACCCCCAGTGTTTGTGATGTCTGACCCTTACAAAGTTTTCATCACCTTATTTTTCCAACAGTAAAATATTTGATCTCAAATGTTCCAACCAGCAAAGTGTGTTTGAGTTTAGCTTTACATTCATTTAGCAGACGCCTTTATCCAAAGTGACTCTCTACAAGCTGAGACCATTTCATGTGTTTAAATCTACAGCTTAAGAGGAACGTTGAAACAATTCATTTCAACATTCGTTCATTGTGTTTCTGTTGCTAATAAGGTAAATACATAGTCTGACTGTTAAGTAGGACATCCTATCGTTGCATTCAGACCGAACTCAATGATTGGACGATCATTTTATCCTGCAAATATATTGATAAATATCTCTTAAGTAATCGATATCAGGATGTGAAGAGATGTTAAACCAGCGTAAGTATGTCTGGAGAATATCGTTTACTGTGTCCTTAACAGATTTGATTTATTTCATCAGTCAGTAACAGAATAAATCTCTATCTTAAAGGAGCCTCACCCAAACTGCAATTAATGATCTGTGATTGTTGTGGCTGCAGCCCCTCATATCCTCCCAGCGCCGAGAGGAAACAGGATAAAGGAACTTAAACTCCCTGTGGCTGAACGGGAGGGTGGAGACGCCGCTAGGACAGAAAGAGAGAGTTCATTTGTGTCTGAATCGAGGGATGTGTGCGGACAGCCTGTCGCGTCTCTGTGGCTCAGACTTCTTATCTGTGAATGCGGATGAAGCCGTTAAGACCACCGTGTGCCGCAGGGACCATGACCCACCTGTTCTGCTCCATCATCCTGCGTCTGATTGGCTGCTTGCTCACAGGTAATAACTCACACACTCTGTCTCTTTAAGCTTCATGATTAATGACAGACACGTGTCAGTTCTGTTTGTTCTGCTCACATGAACTCAAACTAACATGAAACAAATGCCATGTAACTTAACCAAGAGCACAGACTCCTATTCGGCTTAAGGGGAACGTTCTTGGGCTGTTGGCTAATGTTCTATTAAAGTTCTCAAAGTTTTTAAAATGTTTTTGAAAAAATGTTCATAGAAATGCGTAAATGTAGAATATTTCTCTAATGTTACTTACTGTATAAAAATATTGTATTTTTAAGTAGTGTAGCCTTATAAAATCGTGACAATGTTCTTAGAATCAGGCTATAATGTTAATACAACGTCTAAAAAACTCAAAATAACGTTTTAACATTTTTGTTACTTAAATTGTTAACTGGGTCTCGTGTTGTAACTCTCACTTTTTCCTGCCTCACATTGTTACATGTAATCAGACTGGTGATCAGTAACTTATAAAAAATAAGCAATTTCAGCTGTTTTGAGGTGAAGTAAAAACATGTTGTCATGAGTTGTTGATCATATCATTTATACACTGATAATAATGATTGTTTTCAGAATTGATAGTGATTACAATTGCTACACAGATTTAAGTTCAGAGTTAAGTTTAAGCAGAAATGTAAGTTGCTTGTAAGTTGCTTTTAACATTTGAGTGTGTCAGAGGTTCATAGATCTACCAGTGTGCAGAGGTTTGTGTGAGGAACAAAACTGCAGCTATAAGAGAGACGAATCATACAGCAGATCTCTGTCGTATTTCATTTGTTCTTCTAGGCATTAGTGACATTAAATCTGCTTAAATCTTCTGAGATGTTTCTCCTGAGAGAAAGACAGAAATCTCACAAGTCTAGAGTTTCAGAGATCTCCACAACCTTACAAGCTGAGATCTTGCCAAGACTGCAATCAAAAGTCAATATTATCTGAAGTTATCTTAAAGCACGTTTAATGTTTGGACTGTGTGTTCTCCAACCTCCTGCAAGGGCTGTTTGCCGTTTCTCGTGTTATAGATCATGGCACATGTCCAGCAATAATAAACATCTTCTGTGTTGAGGTCATTGTGGAAGAAGAACACAGTCCTGATATTATAGACACAGAAGAAGAGTAAATGTACATTTAATAAAATAATCTTCTTAAGTTCATCTGCTGGCCACCAGAACTGCATCCTGGTTCAAGACCCCCTAACATTTACATTAAGTAACAAAAATGTTCCAGGAACAATCAGAACCTTTAATTTTTAGATGTTATTCAGAAGTATTAATGTTATTGTTTTTCAAACGTTTCATTCTTTAACATTTATTAAACATTAAACTTAATGTTCTTAAACATCTTAAATGTAAACAGTATAATAATGTTACTGCAAGAATGTTTTTGATAACTTTTAGAGAACATTAGCCAACATTCTGAGAACATTTTCTGAGCTTCTCAATCACCCATTATGTATGTTAATTTACTTTAGATCATTTGCATAGATCATTTAATGTGGATTTGTGGAAATGTGATGCCAATATGTGATGCATGATACAAACAGAAACATTAGGCATGACTTAATGCCTAGTAATTGAGTAAAACCTAATTATTTTGAACAGATACTGTAAAACATATACAATATTTTTACAGTGGAGGAAGGAGTGAGAAACTGTATGACGAATGACTTTAAATGGTTACAGTAGAAACAAAAGTAAGGCAGTAATCCTGACCGCTGTGACCCTCATTATTCACCTAATTAACTTTATTTATGGCTCCAGAATCTGGGAGTTCACTGAAGACTTGTGTGTCTCGGAAATGCCTTTTGTTTCTTTTTGTCAAGATAAGTTTGACTCATGGTAATAAGTGTGCTAACACTGCTAGCACGCTAGCACAGTTATCTGAGACTGACAAGCACCTTTTTCCCCAGCAAACAGAGAACATGCTCAGAACGTTGTCTAACATTCTCTAAAGGTTGTCAGGAAGTTCTAGCAATAATGTTAGTAGAATTTTTTAATTTATCATATGTAAAAAACATTTTTCTTAAGTTGTTAGTGGAACATTTAAAAAATGTTTCAGAATGACATAATATCAGGGAATGTTTTATCCGGGTAAGGATGCAGGAATGCTGGAGATTGTCTTAGTCTTGGGTCAAAGGGAAACATCTTTATTATCATTACAGACTGAGTTTAAACGTTTCTCCTCCTGACAGAATAAAACATGTTATTGGTTTACTGTTCATAAACATTGAGGTTGTTTTTCTCCTTTGCTCTGTCAATCATTTGACCTGGTGTTGAGTTTGTTCTGAATATGAAGTTAGTTTGGAGATTAGCTGGGATGAGGGTCCGTGTGTCTTTACTTTTGACTTGTTTAAATGAGCTGCTGCTAGTGTGTGTTTGTCACCAGGATCAGAGTTTGGATGTGCGCTGGTTTATATGTCTGATCAAAACTCTCTCGTTGTGGTGCTGTGTTTTTTTATTGTTTTTATAACTGTTAATAACATGACTAGACTTCTGTTGTTTTTCATACATAGCTAGCAGTAAACTTAACACTAACAGAAGACGTTTTGCAATTTTACAATTAAAACAATAAATGAGGACGTCTCCAAAAAGAGGTTTTGTTCAGGTTTGCCAAGTCTGACTTTTAGGTAGAAATTTGTCCCCAATATTTGGTTAAGTAAACACACACACACACACACACACACACTTGTGTTTTGAAAGCTCGTCTCTATGTAACTACGCACCTCTTCTGTGTTATTTCTCCGTTTCCAGGCAGTTATCCACTGAAATTCCATAACCTCTGTAGAAATACAGAGAACACCCAACATAACAACTAGTCCCTGACAACATTCAAAAAAGACTAAGAAAAACAACAGACACAACAGACACAAGTCTTTAGTGTGTGAACACAGAGCCACACCAGCACACGTTACACACACGCGTGTAAAGAGGAGTGAGACCACATGTGCGTGATGCAGACCTTACAAGGGTTTTAAATGTTTATTAGACATGAAGCTTTTCATCATGGTAAGGAGAGGAAAGGAAAGAATGAAAGGTGTTTGAGGTCTAGTCACAGACGTCCAGATCTAAAGTACGACAGAAAGACACATTTTTAATGCATAAATGCCCTTTTCCAGCTCCACACCCAGAACTGTGATTGTATGACTATTGTTACAGGAACAATAGGAGGGTGAGGTTTCCCTTGTGCAGTTTCTTGTACAGAAATAACTTTCCATTAGCACAGGTACTGCGGTCAGCACTGACCTCAGAACAGTGTCAGTCCCTAAAACCCTCAAGATGCCGTCAGTCAGAGAGACAGAAATGACCTCGATGTTATTAAAGATGAACTTTTGCCTCCCCTGCCATCTCTGTTTAAAACATACAACTGTTTACTGTAAGTTTAAGTTTTTAATAAGTTATTTTAATAAAGCTGCAACTTCTTTTGGGTTAAATTGAACAAAATCAGCTTTTAAGGGAGTGTGTAAAAACATCTTATCTTACCAGCTGTAAGTTTATAATCATGGTTTATAATGTAAATGATTTTCTGGAAAATGACTATGTAAGTTAACCCCATTGAAGGGGGCGTGGCCCTGGATGATGGGCGTGGCTCTGGATGGTGGGCGGGCCTTACGTTTTAAGCTATCTTGCTATTGGTCAATCGCTAACGGTACTTTATTGCGTCATGGCTCTGGTTCCGTTCGGCAGGTGTCGCTCTCGACATCTCAGACGTGACCCTCATAAACCCAGACCCGGTCGTGTCCTCCGCGAACTCACCGTCCCTGCTGTGCGTGAGCAGCGACTGGACCGGCACCGGCGCGCTGAGTTTGGGCCACGAGTTCCCCGACCGCAAGCCGCACGTCCTGCACGCGGAACCGGACGCGGGTCGCCACGCCGCCGCTAGAGTCACGTGGGTGTCGCGCAATCACACGTTCGGCGTGTTTTACTGTCAGATCAACGCGAACGGCAGTAAAATCTACACGTACAAGATGCTGAACGAGGGTAAGAAACTCGCGTCCGTCTCCTGCCCCATAACAACCAGCACAAGACATAATTCATAACCTCATAACTGTTGTGCATGATCACATAGAGACTCAACTGCAGGTGAATGATGTTTGATAACGTTCTTTAAACGTTCTGCAGTAACGTTTCCCTTCATTGATGCAATTGTGTTTAATGAATTCAAGTCATTTTACAGCTTGTGTCACACTTACTGTAATAATATTATTTATATAAGTAGTTATTGGAACATCTGTTAAATGTTACAGAATGAATGATATGTTTATAATAAAACTCTATAACCACAAACACTGTCTGCTGCCATTATCAGACACTTTAAACGTGTTTTTCTTCTGCAGCATCTTGTCTTCCAGAATCTCTGACAGTGACGGTAAATGAAGGTGAAGATGTGAACATCTCTTACACAAGAAGGACAGATTTAGCAGAAGACATAGTCATCTTTAAAAATGGTACGAGGACACATACATCAATAGTGTTATACGTACATTATTATTTATTAAATGTTATATGTGTATTTGGTTGTTATTCATATTATAAATATGTTTTATCCAACGTACGTTAGTCCCTGTGGAGGAAACACTGCTGGTTTAAAATGAGTCCTCCAGTCTGACCAGCTACAGTAACACCAGTTTCACCAGCTGAAAGATCCATCTTAAACCAGTTAAACCATTTTCTGAAACCACCAGTAACATTTTTAAGAGTAACATTTTGTTGTTTGTGTTTTTCAGGAAATTTTGAACATTCGTTTCCCAAAGAAGATGTTATGGATGTGATCCATTACTCCATAACCAACACAAACACAAACCACGCTGGAGTTTATTCCATTCGTTATATTTCTGCCGCTCCGTTTAGTTCGGCAATAACTCGACTTATCGTCAGGCGTAAGACTCTCTTGTGAGATATTAGGAGATTGTGTATGACATTATCATATGTGTTTATGATATGAATAATTGTTTATGTTTAGGTTGTACAGAAAGACACAAAACACAGTAAAATACTAAATATAATCTCAGTTAGAGACAGTGAAGAAATGAGATTATTCTCTTCATTATTCATGCACGCACTTTTTGCTTAATTCTGTCATCTGTCATTCTGTCACATGAAGTTTTAATCACTAATTTAGGAAAGTATGTTGGAGAGGTTTTAAAAATGTGACTTTAGGGATGTAGACGTGTTTTCTGCAGGTAACTGTTGTGGTTGGGTCAGTTAGTAGGTTAAGTAATGGTCAGTTGTCATGTTAACAGGTTGTAAGGCCGGTTTATGGGGAGTGAATTGTGCGAAGACGTGTCCACTCTGTGCTAATGGAGGCATTTGTCACGACGGGACGGGAGAATGTATCTGCCCACCTGGATTTAAAGGACCGACCTGTGAAACTGGTGAGTTATAACCTACATTCTTTACCTGGTCATGCATTACCTAGTTAACAATTCTAGGTTATAGGAACATTTCA